>PVJS01001738.1:0-92986 GCA_004027185.1 Glis glis
TCTCTCTCTCTCTCTCTCTCTCTCTCTCTCTCTCTCCTTTTTTCTGATCCTGGAGGATTGAACCCAGTGGTGTTCTACCTCTGAGCTATACCCCCAGCCTTTTCCAGGCACTGTGATTATAGACATGCCCCACCACACTTGGCACTTAACTGTCTTTGACTAGAAGTAACCAGGTCACTTCCACTCACATAGAACAGGCAGGAACAGGTCCATGTACCCATCCCTCTCTAAGAGAGGACTGGAATAGAATCCTTGATAGGAAGCTAATGCCCAGTGACCATTTCATATGAAGAAAAAGTGAGCAGTGATATCAGTGACTAGAGCTCAAGAAATAAATAGCTAAAAATTGAAGTTCAAATCCACTTTGATATTTAGTTTAAAATAATCCTTGGATCAATATGCAATATGTACTTATCATTTCTCAACATAACTATAAGCTTGATACTTTAAATTTTTCTTAAAAATCTTTAAAACATTATGTTGTATGTTGAATATGGTACAGTTTCCTTTGGAAAAAAATATTAGCTAAACATTTTCCTAATTTCATTACACTTTTGTATTGAACCAATGTATCATCTTTTGTCTTCTATTGTTATCACTCATACTGGTCATTAGCCTACAAGGAACGGCCTTATCATTTTGGAGCTTTTAGAGAGTTTGACCTCATAAAAAGTGATGAAAAAGGTTTTGAAGTCCCCAATGGAATATACCTATTCTATGAGGACAGAGGAGATGCTTTTCAGTTTCATTACATCACCCATAATAATATTTATCAAACTTCTACAAATATGTGTCCCTTATTTCCCCATTTGGTGCTTATAAAATAAATAAAACTTGGCTTGCACTGTTTGAGACAGTTTGTGCTTACCCAATGTTCTATTGGGTGTCTTTGGTCATCAAGGGAATGATAAGCAAGTCCTTTTCTGAGTCAACTTCTGTTTAGATCATCTAGCCAAGAGATGGTGAGGAATGGCTTCAGCTTGGAAAGTGACGTAACTTTATCACCAAAAACAGTCCAAAGAACAAATGAGTAAATTTCCTTTGGTCTAGGGTTTCCAAAGACAGATATTTTTGTTTCTTACATTGAAAGCCTGGTGTATTTATTTAAATGACTAAATAAAAAAGCAGAGAGGGTACTAACAGTGGAAATGTTGACCTGTGCACCTGATCAAAGGGATCTTAAACAGACATAATAATAATTGTCCCCTTCTTTGCTCTTCAAAATCCCTGAAATTCCATCCAGATTCACACCATTTTCATTGTCTGGTCACTTAACAAGATAGATTTTAATTTACTAAGTTTAAAAATCACATGGAGTTTAACAGCAGAAAATAATGTCACGGAGATGCATGTACTGTTTCCCTAAAGAGCCATTACTGGCTAAAGGTTAATTAGTTTTATTATATATCTGTTTTCATTGAGCTATTACCTAAACAGAGTCAACTCTGGACAGCTTCCTGAATTCTCCCTACTCTCATTAATGTCTCCAGTGAGTTTGAGGTTTGAGCATCTTTAGCCAGCGCTGTAGCACTGGGATGGGGCAGTGGTTATACTCAGGAAAAAGATATTTTATAGATCGTATATTTGCTCACAATTTTTTCATTCTAAAATAAGCATGGCACAAAAGGCTTATGATGTAGACAGCAATACCATAAAATTTTAGGCAGAGTATATTTAAAAGTTCATAAAATCAGCTGATGATAAGAACGACACATTTTCATAAAATTAGAGATTTACTGTGGTATTATAATTTAATTTCCACAAAGCAGCCTTTCATACATGAGGTCTTCAAGCATGTAATTGTGAAATGCAAATCAATATGCAGGCAGAATTTCTGAGTAGTCATGTCAGACACAATCTGAGCTTCCAGAAAACTGGGAAGTTGAGGAGCACTAAAGCACCTGGCACTCACATCTCAGTGAAAGAGGCTGGAATGACAGAAGAAGTGACAGACCCTACATGAATCCCTCAGCGTGGCAACCTGAGGTAATCCTAATATTGGTTTTACTGAAAATGTACAGACCATGCTAATAGAGATGATAATGTGTGTGTTGCTGTTGATGTGTTGTTGAAAAAACAACAAAAAAGACATAGCAATTCTCCACTTGCTATCAATTTTGTTTGACAGTCACAAAGTCAATTCCTCAGGATATACAGCATGATTGATAATGGTAACTGGATGAATTGTATGGCATTCCCCCAAAATTTTACATTGAAGACCTAATACCAGTATCTCAGAGTGTGACCTTAGTTGGAACAAGGGTCATTACAGATGCAATTGGTGAAGATGCATTCATAGTGGAATAGTGGGCCCTGATCTAATATGCTTTGTGTCCTTGCTAAAAGGAAAAACCTGGAGATACACACACACAGAAGGAGAGGCCATGTAAACCTAAACAGGGTACCAGGGTGATAATTCTCAAAGTCAATGAACAGCAAAGTTTGCCAGCAAATAACCAGATGTTCTGAGAAGGCATGGAAGAGATTCCCACGTCCTTGCAGGAACTGTGGACATGGATGCCTTGCCCTTGCTCTTCCGGCCACCACAAATGTGAGACCATAGATTTGCATTGTTCCAGTTACTCAGCTTGGGGTGCTTTTGTCATAGCAACCCTAGAAAACTCATACAGCAGCATCACTGTACCAGAGTTATTCCCAGTGATATAAAAGACCGTCCTTTAAAATGAGCATGAGCTATTTGGAATGGACTAAGATATCGACCAGACTGGCAATGATGTATCTGTAGTGAGGAGTAAGCTCACTAAGCCACAGCTCCAAGGAAGCCAAATGAGCTAGCGTCGCCCTTCCACTGGCATCAAATAATGTGATTCTTTTGTTGAAAGTGCTATGGTCTGAATGTTCATGTCTCCCCCAAATTCATACGTTGAAATCCTAAGCTCCAAGTGAGAGTATTAGGAGTTGGAGCCTTCCGGGAGATGATTAGGTCATGAGGGATTCAGGCCCTTACAAAACAGGCCCAAGGAAGCCTGTTTATCCCTTCCGCCCTGTGAAGACTCAAGAGAGAAGCTACCATTTCTATGAAGCAGGAAGCCAGTCCTCCCCAGGCATGAATCAGCCAGTGCCTTCATCTCAGAATTCCCAGGCTCCAGAGCTCTGAGAAATAAATTTCTGTTGTTTGTAAAAAAATAAAATAAAATGAGCATGAGCAAATGAAAGTAGACTTCAGCAGGAGCAGATGCTATGTGTTTATAATCTAAAGTCTACTTGATGAAGGAAGCTGTCAGTGGCCCACAGAGTTAGGTGCTGAGCCTTCACGCAATTCCACAAATTTTTGAAGTGTTTCTGTTTTTTCTTAGTGAATTATGGAAAGATTAAAAATTGTAGAATGTGAGCAATAATATCTATGTCTTGCCCTCATAATTCCTAAATCACAGAGCTCTAAATTATGTAATATGATAGCAAACATAAGATCATAAAAAGTATTATATAAGATGATTGGACCTGCTAACAATTTAGATTTTCTTCACCAAAGGAAGTCTTTTACACATGGCTTATTCTATTAGAAGATGGAACAGATATGGATATATTTTGAACAAATACCATATAAAATGTGTGTTTTCCTAAAATTCTTCTGATTTTTTTTATTTTTTGTGGTTTTGTAGACAAAATTTAGAAACATTTGCCTGTATAATGAAAGATCCTAAGTTGTCATTGTGATTTAAATCTCTCTTTGATATTGGCTGGCATTTTGGGTGAAAATATAAAAGAAAATGTGAAGAATCACATTGATGACCTCAAGCCAGGCATGGTGGCGCACACTTGTAATCTCAGTACTTTGGGAGGTGGAGACCGGAGGATCCAGGTTCGCGGCCAGCCTCAGCTCTCTCTCTCTCTTTCTCTCTCTCTCCCTGTCTCTTTTTCTCTCTCTCTCTCTCTCTCTCTCTCTCTCGCTCTCCTTAGTGAGGCCCTCCGCAACTTCATGAGACCCGGTTTCAAAATAAAGTATAAAAAATAGGGCCGGGGGTGTAGCGCGGAGGTAGAACGCCCCTGGGTTCAATCCCCGGTACCGCAAAAACAAACAAACAAACAAAAAGATGACCTCAAATTATGATACAGAGCTATAACAAAAACTGTGTGGTACTGGCATAAAAACATACATGTAGAACAATGAAATAGAATATAAAACCTAGAGACAAACTTACACAAGATACAGTCATCTGATCCTTGACAATATTTTGAAGACATGACAGCCTTTTAAATATATGGTGGTGGGAAAACTGGATATCCACGTGTAGAGAATGAAAATAGATCCCTATCTCTCACACTTCACAAAAGCTAATTCAAAGTGGTTCAAACACCTAGTAGTTAGACTGGAAGTTCCACAACTGTTAGAAGAAAACATAGGGGAAACATTCGAACATGTACGTACAGGCAGAGACTTTCTCAATAAGACCTCTAAAGCTCATAAAATAAAACCAATAATTAATAAATGAGATGAAATCGATTAAAAAGCTTCTGCACAGCAAAGGAAAGAAAGCATGAAGGGAGAGACTACAGAATTGGAGAAAAATTTTGCCAGCTACCCTTCAAATGAGGATTGATATTCAGAATATATAAATAGTTAAAAAAGCTGAACACCAAAGAAAAACATCACAACCCGATCAATAAATGGGCAAATGAACCAAGACATTTCTGAAGAATTTCCAAAAGAAGAAACACAAAAGGCTAAGAAATCTATGAAATAATGTTCAACATCTTTAGCAATCAGGGAAATGCACATCAAAACCACACTGAGATTTCATTCCACTCCAGTTGGGGTGGCAATCATCAAGAATACAAAAAACAATAAATGCTGGCAAGGAGTTGGGGGAGGCCCAGCTATACCACTCTTTAGTATTTATCTAAAAGAATCAAAGTCAGAGCATACTATAGTAATACATGCTTGCACATGTTCATAGCAGCACAATTCACTGTATCCAAGTTATGGAAATAGCTTCGGTGTCCATCAACATATGAATTGATAGGGAAAATGTGGTACATATATATACATATACACACAATAGAGTTTTACTCAACATAAAGAAAAATAAAATTGCTATTTGCAGGTAAGTGGATGGAACTGGAGAACATTATGCTAAGTGAAATAAGCCAGACTCAGAAAGTCAAGGGTTCTGTGTTTTCTTTCATATGTGGAAGCTAGGGAGAAAATGTGGAGACCATGGAAATAGAAGGGAGAGCAGGAGAGTAGAGGATGGGTACCAGGGGAGAAAGGAAGGGAGTTAATTAGGCCACATTATGCAATGTGCAGCTACAAATATATCACAATGATGCCTATTAGTATGTATAATTATAATTCATCAATAAAAATACTTTTAAATAGCACTGTTACACAATCTAAGGAAAAATCAATACTTATACCCCAAATTATTAGCCTATATCTGGAGATACTAAAAGTCATGGTGAAACTTTTGCTTTGTTCTATTTTGATATTTGAAGTGGTATGCTAAATTTTTATCCATTAGGAAAATTTTAGGTTAAAAATATTACACTTTAACATTTATAGTTTTGTATTTTATCTAGTAACTTCACAATCTGGCTATGTTGCTTATATCAAACTAATTAATTTCAAGATTTGAAAACCCACAAATAAAAATATACAGATGGTACAACCCTATGCATCAGAATCATTACCAACAAAATACCTGCTCTACATTATAATATCCCTAAAAACTAAATGTTTGTGTAGAGACAGAAAGTAGTTGAGTGACTATCTAGGGCTGGGGGTGGGAATCAGGCCTGACTGTAATTGGGCACAAGTTCTTTTTGTAAGGTGATGAGGTGACTGGAAAGAGTCTCCTATCCCAAGATATATCCACCTCTTAATCCCAAGAGCCTATGAATTTTACCTTATATGGCAACTTCATTAAGGCTTTTTATAGGAGATTATCTCAGATTATCCTGTGTAGTGCATATGGATCTGAATCTTCCCTGGAATTCCTCCCCTTTCCTTAATCTTCTCTCCTTTGTTTTTCTTCTTGTAATTTTATTAGTGCATTGTAATTATACATCATAGTAAGATTCAAAATGGTATAAACATACACACACACACAACTCTTGGTGTGTTTCCTTCTGTATCCCACCCTGTTCCCCTCCTCTCCTCTTACATGTTAGTGAGATTAGTAGAAATATCTTCATACGTTGTCATGGCATTGTTTGAACTGTTCCCTTCCTCAAACTTCATTTTCCCCTCCCACATTCCTCCCCCATCATGTTCCACTATTCTACTGGTTTCTTCTTTTATCTGAAGTCACTTGTGTTTCCTATTTTTTCTAGCCTCCACATATGAGAGAAAATTTACAACTCTGACTTTCTGCAACTGGCTGATTTCATTTAGAATAATATTCCTCATTCCATCCATTTTCCTGAAAATGGCATGTTTGTCCTTTATGGATAAAATTCCATTGTGTTTATATACCACATTTTCCTTTCCCATTCATCTGGTGATGGACACGTAGGTTGGTTCTATAATTGGGCTATTGTGAATTGTGTTGCTATAAGCATAGGCATGTATGTAGCACTATAGTATTCTAACTTTCTTTTGAAAGATACCAAGGAGTGGTATAGCTGGGTTATATGGTGGTTCCATTCCTAGTATTTTGAGGAGCCTCCATACTGATCTCCACAGTGGTTGTACTAATTCATAACACCACCAACAGTGTATAAGAGTTCCTCTTCCTCCCACATCCTCACCAGCATTTATTATTGTTTGTATCCTTCATGATTGCTATTCTAACTGGAGTTAGATGGAATCTCAGTATAGTTTTGATTTGCATACCCCAATTGCTAATGATGCTGATCATTTTTCATGTATTTATTTGCCATTTATATTTCTTCTTTTGAGAAGTGTCTATTCAGTTCAATTGTCCATTTTTATTTGGTTAGTTTTTTAGTGTTAAGTTTTTAGGTTTTTGATGTATTCTAGGTATTCGTGTTTTGTCAGGAGAGTATCTGGCAAAGATTTTCTCCCATTCTGCAGGCTCTCTCTTTAGACTCTTGTTTCCTTTGCTACACAGAAGCTTTTCAACTCGATGTCATCTCATTTATTGATTATCAGTTTCATTTCCTGAGCTTTGGAGTCTTATTGAGAAAGCCTCTACCAGTGCCTATATGTTGGAGAGTTGGTCCTGTTTTCTTCTAGTGATTGCAAAATTTCTGGTATTATTTCTAGGTTGTTGGTTCATCTCAGGTTGACTCGTGTCCAGGGAGAGAGATATGGGTCTAAGTTTATTTTTTTATATATGAATATCCAGTTTTCTCAGCACCATTTGTTGAAAGACTGTCTATTCTCTGGTGTATGTTTTGGCTCCTTTGTCATAAATCAATTGGCCAGAAGTGTGAAGACTTGTTTCTGTATCTCCTATTTTATTCCATTGGTCTATGTGTCTGTTTTTGTGCCAATACCATGTGGTTCTTGCTACTATTGCACTGTAGTATAATTTAAGGTCAGGTACTGTGATACTTCCAACATGGTTCTTATTGCTCAGAATTGCTTTGGCTATTATGGGTCTTTTGTTCTTCCATATGAATTTTCTTATATTTTAATGGGACTATTTTAGTGTGATTTTCATATTTTGATTATTTTCTCATATTAAATCATCTTTGAGTTTTTATTGTGTGGGAGTGGTTTCAATTACCCACAGATCAGAACCCACTTGGTAGACCATCCTGATAGACCCTAAATGTAAAGACATGTTTACCAATAGAAGGGCAACTAGGGAAGATTTGATCTATACAAAGGAGGAGGCAATGGGAAGATGGAGCACAAAGAGGTTCTCAGCTTTGGCCTTGAGGACTGCAGTGAAGCTGCCACAAGCCAAGGAATGCCAACAAACAGCACAGCTGGAAGAGGCAAGATGCTGATGACCTTCTTCAACCCCCAAGGAGGGAAAGGGTGGCCCTCCTGACTCCTCAGCTGGGGCCCAGTGAAATGGATTTGGACTTCTGGATTCCAGAACAGTGAGGGAATAAATTGTGATTGGTTTAAGCCATCAAGTTTATAGTAATTTATTAGATCAGTCCAGGAAAACTAGTAAAGTTGATGAATATGTTCTAAAATTAGATTATGAGAGTACTGTACAATTCTATAAATACACTAACACTCACTTCATTGTACACTTAAAGTGGGTGAATTTTATGCTATGTAAATTATACCTTAGTGAGCCTGATTTTTAAAAGGCCCTAAGAGGCATATCAAAAGAGTGAAATTTAAAAATTACATAAAAATTTATCTGTTGTTTTTAAATAATGTAGCACAGCAGCAGCATTTTCCTTGTGATGCATTATTTCTTCTACTCCAGTGTTTTTATGTAGGAATACTTCTTTTTTCCAAAATTAAATCTAAGGTAAAATATCTATAGAACTTCATTTTACAGAATTTGTTCTTTAAAAGATTATTTTTAGAATTTTATCTCAATGTTGAACAATATTAATACCATTCATTATAGGAGTTCAACAAAAAGAAAATGGAAGAATCACATTAAAACTTTAAATCATCTGTGTCCAGAACACATGAAAGCCTTCTAAAATTATATTTTAAAAATCAAACAATATTTTTAAATGAATAGAAGATTTGGACAGACACATAAGAAAAGAACATATGCGGATGATAATAAAATACATGAAGAGAGACTCAGCTCTGTTACTTATATAAAAATGTTCTGTGCATATATGACTAAATATGTTTGATATCTAAAAAGCATGACTTTTAGTGTGTGTAAATTATTCTTCCAAAAATCTATCAAAAAAAAAAGCCTGACATCTTCAGAGAATGGCAGAAACCAAATTATTGTCTTAAATACAGAATGAAATAAAGAGAAATAATCAACGTTTATCCTGTCTTTCCTATGTAAATGGCATCGTTGGGCAACTATATTACAAATGAGAGAAGTATCTAAAAGTGGAATCAAACACTGGAACTCACAGAAGCAGAAAATATAAGGACAGTTAACAGATTCTAGAAGGGCAGGGGAACAGGGAGATGTTGGTCAAAGGGTACAAACTTTCATTTGGACAGAAGGAATACAATTTTTATGATCTATTGCATAGCTAGGTGAGTATAGTTAATAACAATGTACTGTATGTTTCAACATTGCTAATAGAGTAAATTTTAAATGTCCTCACTATAAAAATTGGTAAACATTGAGTGATGGATATGTTATTCATTTGATTTAGTCACCTCATTTGTATACATAGAACATAACATCACTTTGTACTCCATAAATATATATAATTGCCATTTGTCAACTAACAATAAAAATGGATTATGTGAGCAAATAAGAGTATTCTTACTAATAAATAATAGAATTGGTGTGTCGCCATTTTGCAAGCCTGGTCGATTAATCAGTACAGACAGTGAACAGAAATGGTGCTAGCAGACCAAGAAAGAAAATTAGATACAAGTTGTATCCTGTAGAAAAAATTAACCCCACTGTCAGCCTCATAAAGAAATGGAACCAGATATGGCTCGGTCTCTGGATCCAGCTGCCAATTTGTCAGAAATAAAGAAGACAGAGGAGGAGGGTGACCTGCAGCTAGACAGTGCAGGCAACAATGCTAAACCGAGGGGAAACTCCAAGGTCCAAGGACTTTCAGCAGGTGGGTTGTAAAGAGAAGAGAGAGATGTGATGGGCAGGAGAAGCTGTGTGGGTATGGTGATAACCATGATAAGCTGTCGCACACATGGAAAATGAGTGCTACAAAAGTCACCATGACCATGACTGCTAGGGCATCTGTACTGAGAAGTGGTTTGAGTTGGAAGAAAAGTTGAATAAATTCTAAGATTTGGAGATGAATATCTGTATACAAAAAGTGATATTCCAACTTACATCCACACAATAATGATAAAAGAAATATTATTCTCACATTATCTGTCGGCTCCCTCTAATATGTATGTAGTCTAAAGTCCCAGAAGAGATTCTACGAGTCCTGTTACCACTTTCTACAGCCTGCTGCCCATTCGGGGCCCTCTGGTTTTCCCTGTGGCCTGACCACATCCTCCAAAATTTCTAGTTTATCTGAATCCTTCAATGTGTGAGCAATTTTCAAAATACTTGAAGGAACGAAGATTTCCAAGTAATGATTTTTAAATAATTCGTTATGCAATATTAATTGGATACCTGCCAGATGCTTGGCATATGATATCACATTTGACCTTCACTACAAACATGAGGACTCAACAGGCTGATGTGGCAGCTCATGGGAGGCCAGATCTCACGTGCAGGAAAATGTGATGTAGACGTCATTTGGCATTGGTAACTGCATTTGAAACAACTTGGAAATGGCCTCAATGGAGTTTATCTAGAAAAGAGCCATGGATGAAAACAAGCCTTTATTTTTTCACTTTTGCATTGGTGCATATTAATTAAACACAATAGTGGGTTTTGTTATGGCATATTTCCTACATGCATATAACACAATTTGTCCAGTTCTGCTCCAATACTTCCCCTGGCTCTCCCCTCATTTTATTTTTATAAGCTGCCCTAATGAAACTCCACTTACCTGTATAATATCTTGGAATGGTCTCCATTCTCCCTCTGGTCCTCTGCCCCCTCTGTCTTTGTCATTTTGCCATGTGGCGGCACAGCTCCTCAACTGGAAGCCATTAACCACGTCTTCCCTTTGGCTCAGCACCTGGAGTTCATTCAACACCTCTTCATATGAGAAGTAGTCTATGGAATGGACTGATCTCAAAAATTTCCTCCAGTTTTAACATTTTGTATTTCAAAGATTTTTACATCTGGGAACTATCTCCAACTTTATTACAGAAAGACCATGGGGGAAGTGGGGAGGCCTTCTGCAGCAGGATTCCAAACTCTCCCAGATCTGTCCCATGTTTATCTTGGGCTGGAAATAGATTCAAATTCTCATTAGTCAGAGCTTGGCTTTTGAAGGGTTGCAATTCCTTATAGTTAAATATCTTACCTGATATTGATTCCAGGAAGTGTGTAGCATTGCAACGGAGTTTAATTCTATAATAATAATTCTATTATAATGCCTGCTACGGCCCCTTTCCCTCAAAACTACTACTGTGAACAGAACTCTGAAGTTAATAGCTTTTACATCATTTGGTATTCGCCAAGCATCATGTGAAACATTTAATTCCTAGAAAACCCTGAATTTCTATATTTTTCACTTTTTGACAGAGGACTAAACTGTGATAATTCATGCAAGATCACTTAACAAGCAGGACTGGAATTTGAGCCCAGATCTGGCCGTCTCTGGAGGCCCTACTTAACAATGAACAGTTTGTCTCACACGTCTCAGACTTTCCAAGATCCATTTAAATCGATTTTGAAGCTGCCTGGATGTTGTATAATCCTCATAACCTCCATGGTTATACTGCTATGCATGGTGTCCTACAAATGGGATGTGGAAATACCACTCTATGATTTAAATTTTAAGTCCACCACTGTAGCTGCCCATTTGAAGCAAAGAAAGCAAAGCACCACTTGGATCTGCGAACATTCTCACTGATGTGTTTGCTGAGGTTCTTCACTCTGGTTCTCTTTAGGGAGCTGTACTATGAGGACATAGTGGCCTCTAGAGCTGGGACCATGAGGATATTGATGAAGAAGAAGGCAATAAAGAGATCGAGTGACTGCCCTTTATTTTTCCTGGGGTGGGTGTGAGATGTGGATGGAGTAGCAAGAGGTGACATATTAAAATTCGGCCAGAGTTTAGCCAGAATTTTGCTTCTGTACATTAAATTGAATCAGAAGTCGCTCTCCTTTTCTATTAAGATACATTTGAGTAAATCTGGAAGACATTACCAAGAAGGGGTTGAGAAGTTCATGTTTTCCTGGTCTGTAGACAAAAACAGTTTTGTTAGTTATGCATTGGGAGACTTTGATTTTTTCTATGAGTCCTCCAGGTAGTAATTCTGTACAGTATTGGAGAAATGAAATTATTGACCTTGGGAATTTAGTCTGGGTTTTTACTAAATCACCTTCACACTTTGCCTTAGGGAGGTTACAAAAGGCCTTTTCCTTGTGTTTTTGATAGATCCCTTGCCCACAAACATGCTGTATTTTCCTTTGAAATTAGTGTCTATGGAGCTAGAGCTGGACAATTAAAAATAAATAAAAGCGTCCCTACTTTCCATGGTCAACTTTTCTTTCTGCTGTAATCACGTAGTTTGGTGAGCAACAGAAAGTCGATGTGGTCACTTGAGAACAGAGAATAGTAAAATTGCTCCTGTGTTTCCAGTTTACTAGTGTTAGGTGGGAGGGAAGGAAAGCTTGCAATGGTGGCTTTAACATAGATTCCTTCTTCCATAGATGATGTTCTCACGTCTCGTGGACCTTGCTCAGAAACTGGGGAAATGTGTTGCATGCGTGTGTGAGGGAGGTTTCCCCTTTGTTGAATTTGGAAACATGGTGTGCTGCGCTGGCTCTGCACAGAACATTAAAATCAGAGGGCTGTGAAGCGTGAGCTCCTCTCCCTCATCCATCACTTGTTTTCACTCCCATCTTTCTTTGACAGGGAACATCTGTTGGGGAGCTGCTGGTCCCCACCGGGCCCCCTAAAGCCTCCCCGGCAGGAGGGCAGTAGGTCTGCCTCTAGATATCCAATGATGCCCAGGGTGGGGGCCTCTTCAGGAGGCGCTGCCTGTGCCCCCATCAGCCTGAGAACATAGATATAGAGGGGAAAGAGACAAAGGGACCATGCCCTGTTATAGTTAGATATAGAATAGCACCTTGAAGAGCTCATAAATTGGTGTTTAGAGTTGATACAATTGAGTCGTGAGGGTTGTAATAGCAGCAGTGGATCAATCCATTGTAGTGGATTTATCTGGTTGGTGGCCTAGGCTTGTAGATTATGGCAGGAGATGGTGGGTCCCTGGAGCTGCAGCCTTAGGGATGCTCCAGGTACCAAAATCTGTATGGGCCAGGGTTCACTAGACTAACAGAATTCACAGAATGAGTATATGGAAAAAGGGATTTATCAGATCAGCTTACAATGTAGTCCCAAGTTCTGACTGCACGTGGAGAGTCAGAGGAAGCAGTAGCTGGTCCAGCAGTCTAAGAGCTGGAGTCTTAGGATCGGAGCAACCACTAATTCAGTCCAGTCCAAGATGTGAAGATAAGGAAACTCTTCGGAGAAACAATGGTGAAGTTTCAGTTCGAAGGGCTGGAGGCCAATAATCTCAGACGAGAGCAGAAGATCAAGAGGCTCTTCAGAGAAATGGCGAAGTTGGAGGCCGACGATCTCAGACGAGAGCAGATGAGTTTTCTTTGGAAAGAGTCGCACATCCCTCTACACGGCTTTCTCCTTTTATCTAAGTCCTGCACCTATCAGAACCCTGCTGCCTACATTTAGGGCAGGACTTTCTGTTTAATTTGCTGTTTCATAAACCAATTATCTCATTGACACACCCAAAGTCACATGATCTTGGGTGTGTCATGATCCGGTCAAGTTGACAAATTATATTAACTATCACAGGGATTATATATGGGTCCCACTCTCCTTGCTCTTTCTCTTGTTTCCAGCCTCCATAATGTGAGGAGTAGAGCTTTGTGTTCTCCCTCTCTCTGCTTCCTGCTGCCATGCCCTGAGATCCAAGGTCCCCAATCTCACATGGACTGAACCCCTAAACCATGAGCTAATAAATCTTCCTTCCTCTGAATTACATGGTCAAGTCTTTAGATTATAGTTGTGAAAATGCTGATGAATACATGCCCCAAATTGGAACTGTTTGCCAAGTCTCCTCAGGCTCAGAACTTCACAATTTCTGTTGAGAACATTAGTGGGGAGTTAATTGTTCACTGTTGTGACCAATATTCAAGTCCATGATTTCCATGTGTTACTTAGGCTAATTTGCATAAGTTTAAAAAGAAAAAGTTTCATATCAGCATGAAAAATAATGTGCAGGTGATGAAAACTTTTAAAAAGTCCAAATAATCTGTCTAAAGCTGCCACTTCTGATCACTGTAAGTCATCAAAAGATGACAAAAAAAAGATCCCCCAAGAGCTACAGCCAAAATTCCTTTCTATCCTAACACAAAATAGAGGCAGCTTCAGTATCCTGGTTGGAATCAGCGTTCCTAGACACTCAGCCTAGGTGTGAAAGGCAGGAAGGACAGACCAGGCAGACACTCCGCTGAAGGTAAGCCCCCCCCCCACCACGGAGGCACGAGGACTCACAGGCCGGATCTGCAGAGCTGGGGCTCCTGCTGGATGCTTGCAGAGGGGCCATGGCAGAGATCAGACCCTCCTCCTTCCTACTGCAGAGGCTCACACCGACCGCGACGCCCTAGTAACCAGCACAGAGGCTCCCAGCCACGAGACAGAAGCATGGGCGCACGCTAGGCTCTGGAATCGTACAAGGACTATGAACGAGCCATTGCACAGTGCCCGGTGTGGACACCAGGCACCCAGAATCAGATCAGCCTCCGTCCCGGGAGGCCCAGGGACCGCAGAAGGGCCGGGATGAGCGCGGAGCGGCAGTGCTACGGCGCTTGCCCCGCCGCGAAGCTCCCGCTGAGGTGGGCTGCGGTCGGAGGAGAGGGGCCCTGGATGATGCCCAGGGTGCCCAGGAGACGACCGCGAGCCGCGGGTGGTTCACATCTGCGGTGACGAGTGGGTGGACGACGGGATCGCCCCACTAAGAGAGAGGAAATCAGAGTGAAATTCATTCCACCGTGTTGAAGACGGTGAAAGACACGCTGGGTGTGACTCTACAAGAGACCCTCACAGCAGTCCTGAGAATCGGTGACCACAGAGGAAGCAGGGACACTTAGGAGACTGTGCCATCGCCTGGTAACACTCAACTGAGACACGACAACGTGCAGAACCCAATGGTGAGTGCATCCTGGGTCCTCAGAATCCTTCCCCAGTTGCCCAGAAATGCCCTTCTCCACATGGAGAGCCCTAAGCTCTTCATCTTGAACTCGTGGGACAGAACAGGTATGAGGAACAACAGAGTAAAGAGTTAGTGAGATCACTGTCATGTTATCTTCAAGTACCTAGCCCAAGGTTTTCAACCACACTTGGCAAGTTAGATCTGTAATTTGATGGCTCTGACCATTGAGCTCCTCCAGTTTCTTCTTCGGAATGTGAGATCAAATTTTCTGGGTCAACTTGACTAGGCTGTGGCACCTAGTTGATTTGCCAAACACCACCCTAGATGTTTGCTGGGAGATATTTTGTTACTGTAATTAACATTTATAAGCAGTAGATTGTGAGTAAAGCCCTCCACAATGTTGGTGGGTCTCATAAAATCAGTTGAAGGTCCTGAGAGCAAAGATGAGTTTCCCAGAAGGGAAGACATTCTCAAGACTGCAACACAGAAATTCTGCCTGAGCTTCCAGCCTGCCTGGTCTTCTTGGTGTTCACAAAGTGTGACAGCCCCTCTCTACCGATTGTTCCCTGGTGTCTGGGTCTTTCTCATCATTGCTCCTCTGCACAAATACCCTCAGAAGCATATGCTGTCTCAGTCTACAGGGTGTGACTGGACTGTATTGGGTAGAACCGAATATTATATTGCTTCCATATTTATCCCTTCTGTATAGCCATCATAGTGAAGGGTAGCTGAGGCCAGGGAGCTGGTGGGTCCTGTTCACACTCTCCTGTCCACACCAAGAACAGCCCCTGCATGATCTTAGAAAGCCAATACCTATTCTGAACATATACAGACATGAGGATTTGGTCTGGTGTTTTATTAGTATCAGGTGGGAAGGTACATCTGATCCCTGTGGTTCCATCTCAACTAGATGTGGAAGTCCCTGGCTAAAGAACTATTAAGTAAATAATTAATTAAAAATTCCTAATTTTAAAGTGCACAACGTGATTAAGGTTCTCACAGTGAAAGCACTTTGGCAGCCAGCTCTCCCACATTCCCCGCCAGTCAGTACCACCGGCCATGAGGGAGAGCCCTGCCTGACTTCCCACTGCACAGATTCTTGCTCCTGGATTTTCTCTCTTCAGGAGGCTTTTTCAGTTCACAAAATGGGATGCAATTGTATCTTCTCATTGGTGTTTGGCTTCTTCTATGCAGCACTGGGTCTATGGGATGTGCACAATTGTAATGTGTTTAATTTCAGTGCATTCATTTCCTCTCCTGTTTGCTAGTCGATGGTGTGGATATGCTGCAGTTTAATACATATTCCATTGCAGATGGTCACTTTGATTTTTTTTCCCACTTGAACCTTTTAGAAAAAAATGCCGCTATGACTTTGTAGCACATGTATTTGGTGAATTCATATATATACTTCTCTTGGAATATACAATTCCTAGGAGGAGAATTGCTGTATTGTAGACTGTGTCCTGCATTTGATTGACTTTAGCAGAGGCTATGATGTGGATAAGTGTTCCCCAAAGGCTCCTGTGTTGAAGGCCTGGTCCCCAGCTATAAAAGGCTTGAATTAGAATGCCCCCCTAGCCCTCATGGAAGCAAGGTAGCAAGGTTGGAATCCCGGCTTGGTTGCTAAGGAGGATCCCTGGGAGTGTAGCCTTGGGGATTATATGATTCCTTCTCCCTCTGCTTTCTCTCTGCTTCTGGCCACTAGGATATGAGGAGCAAAGTCCATGTGCTCTCCCTCTCTGAGCTCTGCAGACATCTCCAAAAACTGTGACCAAATAAATCTTTCTTCCTCTAAATCGTGTGGTCACTGTTTTGGATTATGGTAGTGAGAATGTTCACGGAGATACCAGCATATGGAGCTATTAGGATGTGGTGGTGTCTCTAAGAAGTAGGTTCTCACTGGAAGTCTTTCAGTCATAGTGGAGTGTGTCCTTGATGGGGATATTGGAGCCCTGGTCCTCCTGTTTCTCTCTCACTTCCTGGCTGCATGAGGTGACAACCTTGTTCCACCATGATGAGCTGCCTTACCAGCGGCCCAAAAGCACCAGGACCAACCAACCATAAACTGAAACCTCCAAAACTGTGACTGAAAAATTTTCTTTCCTCCTTTTAAATTGATTATCTCAAGAATTTTGTTATAATAATGAAAAGCTAAACAACAGAGCAGATAATACCAGTTTTCAAAAAATTCCTAAGCATTTGTATCATTTATACTCTAACAATATACAAGAATTCTGCTTGCTCGGAACTTTGTCAGTTTTGGTTATATTGTGTATCTTTTTCTTTTTTTTTTTCTTTTTTTTTCAATTTATTTTTTTTAACTTTTTATGTTCATTTAACCCATGATGGTTGGTGCATTTTAATTTAGTTTCTCCTAATGAAAATCTTATTTATTTTTACTTTTGGCCCCTTCCTTGGATACGTGTTTTTGTGAAGTATGTGTTCAGGTCTTTTGGGAATTTTCCCATTACAGCTTACGCCTTTTTTCCTTTGATTTGTGATCATATACATGTGCTCTTTTTCAAGTATGTGTCCCATGCATCTCTTCCCTGTTTCTGAGTTACATAATCACTCCAAATAATACCTTTTGATGAGGCTAAGTTTACAATTTATTTTTTGGCACAGGGGACTGAACCCAGGTGCATTCTACCTCCGAGCTATACCTCCAGCCCTATTTTTATTCTTTTTTTTTTTTTTGCAGTACCGGGGATTGAACCCAGGGCGTTCTACCTCCGCACTACACCCCCGGTTCTCACGAAGTTGCGGAGGGCCTCACTAAGTAGAGAGAGAGAGAGACAGGGAGAGAGAGAGAGAGAGAGAGAGAGAGCTGAGGCTGGCCGCGAACCCGGATCCTCTGGTCTCCGCCTCCCAAAGTACTGGGATTACAAGCGTGCGCCACCACGCCCAGCTTATTCTTTATTTTGAAACAGGGTCTCACTAAGTTGCGGAGGGCCTCAGCAAGTAGTGGAGGCTGGCGAGGGACCCAGATCCTCCCTTCTCAGCCTCCTAAGTACTGGGATTACAAGCATGTGCCACCACGCCTGGCCTAAATTTACAGTTTTAACATAGTCCAATTTACCACTTTCTCCTTATACAATTTATATTTTTGTGTGTGTTCAGTTTAAGAAATTTTTACATACTTCCGTGTCCTGAAGATATTTTGTTTTCTTCTAAAAACATTATTGTTTTACCTTCACTTTTTTAAGATTATAATACATCCAAAATTGATTTTTGCATATAGTTTCAGCCATATGGTCAGCATGTTTTATATCCATATGGATAGTCAATTATCCCAAATCTGTTTTTTTTTTCAAAATCCTTCCTTTCAACTGCAGATCTATATCATAAGTCACATGACTTTCTAGGGATGGGTTATTTCTGGGCTCTCTTCTGTCCCATTGATCTATTTGCCTTAATTATCATTGCTCCAAAATAAATCATCATATGTGACTATTTCCATTTTGTTGTTCTACAAGATTACTTTTTCTAGTCCTGGGCTAAATTATGTATTTGCAAGATAATCTGGTTTTCATGTGTTTCGGCATTCTCACCGATCCAAACACCTGGCACATGAAACTTAGAGAAAGAGAGATTTATTGTGGCCCATGGTTTCAGAAGTTTTTTTCAGTCTACAGGGCCAGCTCTGAAGCATAAATGGCGGTAGCTGTAGCAGGGTGTGCAGAAGGATGCTGCCCTTACATCATTGAGGCCGGAAGCAGAAAGAGAGGGAGGGGAGGCCCATGGACATATATAGTTCTTAAGACCACACTCCCAATGACCCATCTTCCAACAGCCATGCCCCACCTATGCTACCACACAATCCATTCAACTTAATCCATCAATAGATTTATATACCAATGAGATTAGAACACCCTCGTGAGTCAATTATTTCGCCTCTGAACACTTTTGCATTGCCAAAACACGAACTCTCCCAGGGGACATTCTATATCCACACATCCTATTGAGAGCAGAGTTTGAAGTACTAAGAACCAGAGGAAGAATCAAGAATGTCAAGGAGGAAAAGATTGAGCAAGATGGCGCTTGAGTCAAATCTTCCAGCAATCATTTACCCAGACACACCAACCTGAACAGATATTTGTGCACAAACTACCCCCCCAGGCCAGCACCCATGGAGTGAGCCTTTGGAACAGAATTAGCCAGGAGGCCAAAGACTGCCTCCCCAACCCTCTCCCAGCCTTGAGCAGCAGAGCAGGGAGCAAGACTCCATACACTGGAGAGAAGGGCAGGAAAGTCATCAAGGGCTCCTCCTTGAGCTCAGTGCCAGGTCTGCCACGGTGAGAACCAACACCAGGCAGAAAGCAAAAGACCCTACATGCAGTACAGAGCCTGAAGATGGCGCCTGTAGACCTGCCTCCCACCAGGTGGAGACCTGTGCCCCAGTGGAGTGGACTTGTGCTCCGGCCTCCATCACCTCTGCCTGTGGTGTGGGCCTCAGTGCTTCCCTGCAACTCAGCAGGTCCAGCAACTGTAAGACAGGCACAACCCAGTGTCAGCCTGGTGGCCATGGGACTGCATTCACTACCCCAAACTCAGAAGGCAGAGCAAGGAGCAAGACTCCATCCACCGGGGGTAGGAGAGGTGGTGAGCACAGGACTTTGCTTTGGAACTCAGTGCCAGGCTGCTGAACCTAGCAACAAGCATATACTGACAGTTCTATCCTTGGTCCAGCGCCCACAGACAGAGCTTCTGGAATAGCCCTGGTGGTGAACAGAGCCAGCACCACCTGCTGAGAACAGGCATTGGAGAGAAGACAGCCTGTAATAAGTGATTCTGGGAAATTAGATATACACATGCAGAAGAAGGAAACTAGACACCAGTTAAATAAATCAATTCAAAATGGATTAAAAACCTAAATGTATGACTTGAAACTATGCAATGACTGAAAAAAATGTTGGAAATGCTTCAGGACATTTTGGATAAGACCCCAAAAGCACAGGGAATGATAAACAAATAAGATTATGTCAAATTGAAAAGCTTTGCACAGCCAAAGAAACAATCACGAGAGTAAAGAGACAACCTACAGGATGGAAGAAAATATGTTTTCAAACTGAACATCCAATAAGAATTTAATACTGGAATGTACAAGGAACTCAACTCACTAGCAAAAAATAAAAATGGGCAATAGAATTAAACAGACATTTCTAAAAAAAAAAGCCATATAAATGGCCAACAGGTATATGAAAAATACTCAGCATAATCATCAGGGAAATGCAAATCAAAACCAGAATGAAGTATCACCTTACTCAACTAAGAATGAATTACTAGAGGTTAGAAATGGCCTGGGGTATGTGGATTTAAAAGGCCGGGTTAAGCATGTATTAAAATATTGCACTGAACTACATGAATATGTACAATTAGTACATGTTCATCAAAAATAAATGAAAGCAATGACTATTATCAAAAAGACAAAATATAAGTGTTGGCAAGGATGTAGAGAAAAGGTAACCATGGCACGCTGTTGGTGAGAATATAAATCAGCAAGGCCATTGTGGAGAACAGCACAGAGCTTCCTCCAAAAATTAAAAATAAAAATATCATATAATCCAATAACTATGCCACTGGTAATACATCCAAAGGAAATAAAATCAGTATGTCGAAGACACATCTGCACTCCATGTTCACTGCAGCACTATTCACAGTAGCCAAGAAAAGGAAACAACCTCTGTGTCCATCAACTGATGAAGGGATAAAAAAAGTGCCACATGTATAAATTGGAATACTATTTGGACATAAAAAAAGAATGGGATTCTTCCATTTGCAACAACATGGATAGAACTGGAGATCATTATGTTAAAGCAAGTAAGCCAGGCACAGAAAGACAAGTAGCACATGATCTCATATGGGTAATCTTAGAAAGCTGATCTCAGAAGGTGAGAGGAGAATGGAGGTTACCATGTGCCAGGGAGAGTAGGGGAGAGACAGATGGGGAAGGTTGATCAGTGGGTATTAAGTTACATTAGATAGGAAGAAGAAATTCTCTTATGCTGTGGTACAGTAGGATGACAACAGATAACAATTATGTACTCTTTCAAAATCTAGAAAAAGGATTTTGAATGTCTTTCCCCTAAAGAAATGGTGTTTGAGGAGATAGATATGATTGACCTTATTTAAACATTACACAAAGTCTACATGTATTGAGGCATCACGTGGTACCCCATAAATATTGTATATTTTTATTTTTAAATGTCTGTTAATAATAATAAACTCAAATAATGATAAAGAATATCAATGAGGAGCATTTGTCTAGGAAATGAAGGCTTGGATATAATGGGGTATAGTGATGGAAATGTTGAGAAGTAGATTATGAAAGTCTTTTTGGAATAGCAGCAATAGGGTTTGTGGATGAATTAGACATGGACAAATAAAGATCATTCTACAGATTTGGGACCACTCAGAGGAAAGATGGAGATTTCATTTATTGAGATGTAGAAGAGTCAAAGAAGAGATTTAAGATAAATCATGAACGGACCCCTTAAATTTGAGATCCAAGTGCAGATGATGAATAAATATGGGAACATGTAATTCTGTAATTCAGGTAAGAGGTCCAGGTTAGAGATGTACAACTAAGCATTCACAGGAAGGTATTAAAGGAGAAGATTACCAAGGCAGTGAGCTAGGTTAGACCAGATGCTGAAGCCAGAAAACTAGAAGTCTTGCTGAGTGATCACTGTCTTTTGCCTCTGAATATCTAGTGAGGATTTTATTCTTCTCATCTCTACCTGCAGACTTTCTTCGGTGTTGAGAGAGGTCCACAAACATTTTATTTAAAGGGCCAGACTTTCCAAGTTTTGTGTTTTCTCTGTTGAAGAGCATTTTCTTTTTCACAACACTCAACTATGTAAAAACCATTTTTAAGCTTCTAGTGATACAGATATTCCTGGGTTGGATTTGGTCTGTGTGCTCAGATCTGGTCTAGCACTCACTGGGTTTTAACTGTGTTCTCTCCCCATTTACACTCTTCTTGTTCAATGTCGTCTTTATAGAGAAGCCAGATGATGTTTTTGTTTTGTTGTGTTTTAATCAGGATCAGATGGCGGCACTTACATCACTGTATGGGGCACTAGCAATAAAATAGAACATGTTAGTATTGACCACCTGACTCTGCACTTCCTCCACCCACAGCCTGTTCTTGTAAAGTTCTACTGAGGCAGTCAAGCACATTAGTTTATATGTCGTCTATGACTGCCTCCATTTTACAATGGCACAACTGAAAACTTGAAGCCTCAAATATTTACTGTCCAGAGCATCACAGAAAAAGTTTGTGGACTCCAGTCTGAGGCATCAATAGTATTCTTGAGCAAGGCTTTTGCATATACTGATACCACTAGCATACCCTTCCACACTTCTTAAATAAAAGTGTCCCACACAAAATGTGAGGTCTAATGTAACCTATGTCTTTAGTTAATAACAATTTATTAATATTCATTAACCAATTATTACAAATGTACACAGTTGTGAAAGATGTTACTAACAGAAGAAAATGGACAAGGGGAGGAAGCATATGGGAGTTCTCTGTACCCTCTCTAAACCAAAAACATCTCTAAAATCAAGCTTTATTAATTTAAAAAATATTCTCTGTCATAGGTTAGTGAGTATAAAATATGAAAAATGGGTGATGAATTAAATCCTACTATAGCACTGATTATAGGAAACAATTTATTCATAAATTATTTTTGGTGCAATAACTACCATATAGACTTTTTAAAGGATCCAGGAGTGTCTTTCTACCAGAGGGACAACCTCTTGGGCCTCCACTCACAGCAAACTGTGGCCCGAGGCCCCATACACCCTATGCCTGGTTTTGTATAATCCTTAAGCAGAGGATTTTTTTAAATTTTTGAAACAAAAGGGACTTTAGCTCATTGAGAGTGACCAGTGGATTAGTGGAAGGGGATAGGGACAGGGTGGTGGAGAGGGGAAAAGGAAGAACCGATAAAAGAAACAGTTCAAATTATGCTATGCCCTTGTATGAAAGTATCCCTATCAATATCACTATTATGTATGGAGAGGGGTAGGTAGCAGGGAGGGACCTGAAGAGAAACACACCAAGACCGGCGTGCATGTTTGTTTGCACAGAATGACTTTGAACCTCACTATGATGTACAATTAAATGTGCCAATAAAAGTATTTTAAAAAGTCTGAAGAAAAATATTTCATGATGCATGAAAATTTTGTGAATTTCACAGGTCAGTGTCCACAAATATAGTTCCATTTTAAAACAATTAAGTATTTTCATTAACATGCTCAATTTTGTCATTTACCCCACAAAAATTCTAAAATACTTAACATTTGGCCTTTATAGAAAAAGTTTATTGGCCCTAGTTTGGAGGGCCACTGTATTATAAAATGAAAAAATTATGAAGCAGTGTGTGGACATCTCTCTTCCACATTTATGGCTAAGCTGGCAAGACACAAACTCTGAACACCTGCTTAAATTACTGACATCCATCAGGCCCCAGGGATAACATCTCTCTGCAGTCCTTGCTTATAACCTTGAAGGAAGTCACCTTTGGATGAATTTCATGGAGTTCTGAAGTCTATGCTGCTGACAGAGCTGAAATGGACAGAGTTATAGGACAGTAGCAGCACTTGGCAAAAGAAAAGGCAAACTTGCTAAATCCTCCCACCTATGTAGTGCAAACAAAAGCATCATCCCAACTAATGGGAATTATATACTTACTTTTCTTTTTTAAAGTTGTAGTCTCACGTCATAATTAGTTCAGAGCTGCAGAGACACATCTGTTGATAGCACTTGGTGAGCTTCCCTCGGTTCCCTCCTCACTCCCTCCCCTTCCCAGTAACATGATATTGAGATTGGCATTGACAATTTCACAAATGTGCAGAATGTCAGTGGAAGTGTTTTCTTCATTAATTCTCCCTCCCCACCACCACCATCTTCCCCTAGACCCCTCCATGGCTCCATTGGGGTTTCTCCTCCATTACCTAAGGTCCCTCTGGTATTCCAATTACCCCCTAGCTTCTTCTGTGACTGGCTAATCTCATTTAACATAATGTTCCCCAGGTCCATCCATTTTCCTGCAAATGACATAATTTTGTTCTTCATTGCTGAGTAGAATTCCATTGTGTGTATACCTCATAATTTTGTAATCCATTCATCTGTTGATGGATACTAGGTTCCATAATTTGGCTATTGTGAATTGTGCTGCTATAAACATGGATATGCACGTATCACTGTAGTATTCTGATTTCAGTCCCTTTGGAAAGATACCTGGGAGTGGTATAGCTGGATCATATGGTGGGTCCATTCCCAGTTTTCTGAGAAACCTCCACACTGATCTCCCTAGCAGCTGCACTAGTTTGCAATCCCACCAACAGTATATGAGTTTCTATTTTCCCACATCCTCGCCAGCATTTATTGTTGTTTGACTTCTTGATGATCACCATTCTAATTGGGTTAGATGGTATCTCAGTGTAATTACTTTTCTTTGGATTCAAATGTGTGGTCTGGAACTACTCATTAATTAGCAAGAATTGCAATTTGCCTATGGTGCCTGAAGAGTAGTTTGCAATGATAAGAAATTAAAATACTCTTATATGTGTGTAGTCTAAAATATTCTTACATTTGTATTGTTTATGATACTCAAATATGTTTAGCCTGAGTAACATGCTTATAAGACAATGCTGAATTTTACATGGACAACCAAAATTGGAAAATGTTTTATCGGGAAAGCAGATGGGGATACATATTAATCCAATGTAAAAATGCACTTACCTTAAGATAAATGTGCCCAAAGATGCATGTAGGAAGGTTTTGTACATCTATGCAGAGAAACCCATTACTGAGTAACTGGTAGACCTGTGACAGCCTTCAGTGTAAACACATACTCTCAAATAGCATGGGGGCAGGGGCTGAGTATCCCAGAATGTTGCTTACTACAGACTATAACCTTTTCTGGGTTGTTTAGAACATTTTTTTTACCAAGAACACATATTTTTAGAAATTATATTTCAGTTATGGGGGAAGTTTCATGTGAGTTTAGGTCTTTTAGTCAATAAATCTGAAATACTTGGTTAGAAATAGAAAGCCATCTTATACTAAAAATGGCTCATTTTCTCCTCTGGGCTGTTCTATAGTCTAATTTTCTGCCTGCGTTTTACTTCTGAGTTGCATGAAAGATTTGTGGAATACCATTAGCTATGGTTGATAAATTACCTTCATGCTCAATTCTTGTTCTTTCCCACTTCTAACTTCTTGAAAATATTCACCTAGAATTCCTCTAGCCATTTTCAAGCCAAAGATAACTTTTATTGGAAAAGCTTAGAGAGGAACCCCCACCCCCCTTAACTCCTGTTAGCTACATATACATAAATCAAAGATTTTCTTAATGCATGGAAAGAAAAAGAAGAGAGTTCACATGTATTTTTATTTATGGACAACCCAAAAGTGTTTGCATTAAATATAGCCCTTAACTTGCCATGGTTGCAGATAAGCAACATAAAATAGAAGTACCTGAAACATTGCTGTCTTTGTAGAGTCTATGGAACCACCACAGCAAAAGTCTTTTCACAGGCAAATCCCATTCTGTAGTCCTTGTTTTTATTTATAGCGGCAGGTCAGTATGGCCTTTCTAGTGCTTTTACATATTCATTCTCTCTCTCTCCCTCCTTCCCTCCATTCCCCCCCATTTTATTTGGTTTATAGGTGATATACACACAAAACACAAAATTCCAATGAAATAAAAGGGCAAATGGTGAAAATCAGTATCCACCACCCGTTCCCCAAGTTCACCTTCGAAGAGTCATACAACAGGGACAGGAGGAGCAGCTGTTGTGTCCTTCCTGATGTATACGGTACATGCACAAGCACATGTGCACGGGCCGGGGACTTCCTCTGATTCGGGTGGATTTGTCTATACTCTACATTGCAGTCCCAGGGGGTCAGAAGGCTCTTGCCAAGATGTCGGTAAATAGAGAGGCATCACACATGCGTCACCATCTGTGTGCTACTGGTTGGTTTGTTATTTTCTCATCCATCAGCTTCAACCAGATGCTATCAGCACGAACTTCCTCAATAAACAGGATGGTCCCATTAGGTCTCACTGCAACACTGCAGGCAAAGGTGGCTGTGGACACTGAGACTTGCGTGGACCTTGTCCTCTCTCTTAATACCTGGTAAAATCTGGATCAGCATACCAACCATCCAGACATCGCCACTCACCCTCATCCTGGGTATCCACTCCAAAATAACTCACCCATGCACCTTGGAAGACAGCCAGAGTATGTGTCCCAGCACACAGAGGACCCAAGTGCCCAGTTACTATTATGCCTGAGGCAGCAGAGATGAGCCCAGCAGAGGCAGTGTTGCACCATGTCAACAACATAAGCATGCACTTGACTTTCCCCATCCATTCCTCCCCAGAACCCCCAACCAGAAGAGTTAGGCTCTGCAAGGGTAAGTGGGAAAGGGGTCCCAGAGCCGTGCCATGTCCCCTTCTTTCTCTCACGAGTGCTGGAGTTGGGGGGAAAGGGAGTGAAGAATTAGACCAGGCCCTTCCCCACTTTAGGTCCCTGGAGCCACTAGCCTGACCATCTAGAGTAGAGAGAGAAAGTCTGGATGGAGTTAGGATTGGGGGATTTTAAACTAAATGAATTTTTTAAGCTAGTGGATTTGGTCAAGATGATATTAAAGGAACTGCTATTAAATGCTGAAGAAAGGCCGGGTGTGGTGGCGCACGCTTGTAATCCCAGTACTTGGGAGGCGGAGACCAAAGGATCCGGGTTCGCGGCCAGCCTCAGCTACTTAGTGAGGCCTCCGCAACTTTGTGAGACCCAGTTTCAAAATAAAGTTTAAAAAATAGGGCTGGGGGTGTAGCTCAGAGGTAAAATGTCCCTGGGTTCAATCCCCAGTACCACACACACAAAAAAAAAAATGCTAAAGAAATGTTTGAGATAGAATCAGGAGCAGCCACTAAGAAAACAAACCACCCTATGGTTTTCCCCTACCAAGCTAGGACTGTTCACTACATGTTTCCATAACTCATGACTTGTGAGTGTGATGGACAGGTAGATAGGTCGATAATTGATCTACTGTTATTATCCATTGAATTATATCATTTCTCAGTTTACTCATGAAAATGTTTTGATCAGAAAGTATACATGCAATTGTATAGTTAGATATGTTAATTTAGTCTTTAAAAAGGAGAAACGCGGGCCTTCGCCACACTTTACTCACAGGTGCACACATACCTAAGAAGCACAGATGCTTGTACCAATGTGAAGCCCTCTGTCAAGATGTCTGGGTGTTGCCAAGGCACCGGCATGGACAGGGTTACGGCAGGGAGACGTACGGGCAGACGTCCTTGTCAGGTGGGTCTCTAGCAGAATATGGGGTGGATGGCGGCCAGGTGGAAGTAGAATACAGAATGCCAAGAAACAGATGCAGGGCAGTGGGTATGGGAATGGAGAAGGGGAAATGAACTGGAAACCTATTTAAAAGGAGGTAACGGAATCACTATCTGAGAGAAACTGGATGTGGGGATAGAGGAGGAGCAATGGGTGGGGAGGTCGCCAGTTTTTTACTGTGCAAGTAGATGGAGAGATGGGGACTCAGTCAAGAGAATAGACTCATGGAAGTTTTAGTATAGTAATGGTTCTGGCACCCACCACATATCTAGAAAGGCCCAGACAGTGTATTAGATGTAAGAGGCAGCGCAGGGGAGGGATCTGGGCTAGGCCCCTCAGATTGTGGGAGCCCTGAGCTAAGGGCTGATGAGATGAGGCAGGAAAAGAGCCAGGAGTCACAGAGAGAAACTGAGCACCTGCCAGGGTTTGGGAGAGCGATCTTTTCTCTCCATGTAGTACGGCCACATTTATACTCCACGGTCACGGCCAGAATGTTTCTGAAACACAGAATGAAGGATTCCAGGTAGCCAGATTGTCCTCGGAACTTTTTATCATCACCACCGTTCCTTCCAGATGGGCTCAAAACGGGAAGCTGGTACATCAGCTTTCAGAAAAGAGGACTTTCTTATTTAAAAAAAAAATTAATTCTGGAGAATGAGGGAAATTATGCTTTATATTATTTTAATTCATTACAAAAGAATGCTTCTAGAAATGACTTTTCAAATGAATTGCTTTGAATCTCTAAATATGTGGAACTAGAGAATATGATGCTAAGTGACATCAGCCAGTTTCAGAAAGTTGAGGGTCATATGTTTTTTTTTTTCCTCATATGTGGAAGCTAGAGAGAAAATAGGAAATAAAAGGGGTTTCAGATAAATGATAAAGACCAGTAGAACAGTGGAAGGGAGTTGGGGAAGGATGTGGGGAGGGGTAAAGGAGGCTTGAAGAAGGAAACAGTTCAAATGTTATGTCCATATACGCAGGTATCACTACCAGTCTCACTAGCATGTGCAGGGAAGGAGGAGGGGAGAGCAGGGGGCGGGACACGGGGGAACACATCAAGTGCTGGGTGCATCATGTTTGCATGACTTTGAACCTCACTATGATACATATTTACAATGCACCAATACAAGTGTATTTTTAAAAGAACCATAAAATGTAAACAAGTGCAGAAAAAAACAAAGCACAACAACTTATGAAACGCAATTTTTTTTTTAAAGTTGAAGCTTCACATACAACCAACAATAGCATCAGCCCTTGGGCTTCTGGGGCTACTTAGGAAAGTACATTCGTAGAGGCCTCGCGCTGGCCGGCCCTTTAGATTTTCTACCAAACAGGAAAATGCACACCCTGAATCATGGTTCTGAGTTACCTGCCATGAGCCATTTCAGCAGCAGGAGAAAGCCGAGCAGGTGGCTCCTCTTTCCACCAGGGGGAACCAGTAAACATGGTGCTTTCTGCAGAAACAGGAGCGCAGGTGCCTCTTAGTCCTCTGCCCAGGCCCCAGCTCCTGAGCTGCCTCTTCATGTGAAGGGCCCCCACGGTGCTGCAGGGAGCACTGAGCTCCAGCTCCCCAATGGGCCCTGCACTCCACACCCCTCTGCCTATCCTCCCTTTAAGTGGCTTAAGACAGTCAGTCTTCGCTTATGTTATCATCTTAGTATTTGCTATGTCTCTCCACTGATTTTTGCACTGGGTGGTGAAGAGCAGCTTTGCAGACACCTCTTCAGAGAGAAACCCAGCACCCTGGTCATCTGGCCCTGGCCCACCCCTCTGGCCCCATCTGCCAGCCTCGGGGACCTAGGGACCACACACTCTTTCACACACTGTGCAGGCTCCTTCTTGGCCAGGAATTGCCTCTTCCTGCTTCTCCTCGCTATTCCATGGCAACTTCTTGCAGCATGTCCATCCACAGCCCAACCTGGGTGGATGCTCCTCCGTGTGCTCCTGAATAGCACTGCTGTCTACTAACAAGCCGTGAAAGAAATAATTGGGAGAGCAGAAGAGAGAGAGATGTCTCTGGGGGACTAATTATGGAAAACACAATGATTTTATGGCAGCACTGGAAATAAAGGTAGAGAAACACACACGCACACACACATACACACACACAAAAGACGGGCACCTCCAATGAAGTAAATGGATGTGTGGATACATCACGTGAAGCCAAAGGAGAAAGTCTCCGTGGGAGCTGAGATCTGGGGCGTATGCTGCTGGGCTTGGATGTCAGACAGACCTGGGTGCACTGAGGGCAAGACTGGCCCGGCCGAGTCTATGGCCTCAGGACAGAGAGCCAAGTGGGGGACCTGCGTTAGGTTCTGCAGTGGTGTGGACAAGGAAGGGAGTCCCTGGAACCTCAGGTTTGTGGGGGTCTCCGCACTCAGGAGGGTGTGGGGCACCAAGGCGTCTTTCTCCTCCCCACACACTGTATTGTGATGTGCAGGTCCTGAGAGTGATAAGACCAGGTGAGGAGGAGCTGGTAATCCCACTCCAGTGTCTGACTCCTGGGGAGCATCTGTTGTCTGGTCTCAGTACTCAGAGCTGGGCCTGGCACATGGTGGATACTCACTAGAGATGTGTTGAATGAGTGAATAAATGAGCAAAAGTAGCCGGGTGCGGTGGCCCACATTGTAATCCCAGTGCTTGGGAGGCTGAGACAAGAGGATTGCAGTTTTGAGGCCAGCCTCAACAACTTAGCGAGACCCTGTTTCAAAATAAAAAATAAAAAGTTCTGGGTGTAGCTTGAAAGTAGAATGCTTTGGGGTCTAATCCCCAATATGAATTTTTTTAAAAAGTGAAGGTACACGTAATAAATGGTGCTCCTCACACCATGGGTGAATCGGTGCCTGCAACGCCGTGCACAGGTAGCTGGACTAAGATGCTGTGGGCTGGGTTTGAAGCTGATGATGAAACCCCGTGCAGGTGCCCATGAGGAGAACCTCAGGTAAATGCTCAAGAGGACCTGGAAGAGTTTAGGAAGGGATGCCTGGTTGCTTTGAAGGTGCGTTCCAATACAGGGAAGGATATTTATTACCATCATTCCTTGTATCCTGCTTCTGTGAATACACATCAGATAAAATAGACGCATGGCCAATGATCTTTGGAAGCCCTGCTTCATATTCTAAGGTTAATCTGCACTCAGCACAGTATAATGACACAACAGGACCAAATCTAATTCTCCCTTTCCCTCGTTGGAGTCTTTATCGTGTTACTATGACAACACACTTCATAAATTTGTGGTCAGACAGGTAATAAAATATGGGAGAATGACTTTACCTAGTAAAATTGAAAATAAACCCTAAAAAGTGCAAAGTAAATAATCATCTAGTATCCAAAAGAATTAAAAGTGCAATTGGACAAGTTAGTTCAGTGGAGAAATAGATTTGAAACTTCCTACAATTGTTAAAGCCTTCCAAGTAAATGTAATTTCTTTAAAAATGCAAAATCGAAAGTTAATATAAAGAAGTTTTAACCTGCTCAGGTAATATATCATGGGATTTAGAGTATATCTGTGCTTTACTTACAAAAATAATATATGATGTTTTTCTATTTGTAAGACAATAGAACCATCCAGAACAGAAAAGAAAAATCCATTCTTCTCTCTGTTTTACACCATTAGTGAATTGTAATCTGTTCCCCCCAATCCACTCTTAATAGTATGTTTGTTCTCACAATACTAATGCAGAGTGTGCATATATAGAGATAAGCACCATTATATGCATGTGCATATATACTTTTTAAAGATCAAACTAACTTTGCAATTATGCTGGCGCACAGTAGTGCATACAGCTGTACCTCACTCCCTTAATGTCTGCAGAATCTAACATAATACGAATGTGCTCAAGTGTTTAACCACCCTCTTATCCACAGGTATCCAGGCAGTTTCCACTTCGTCCTTAATACAAACAAGGTTGTAAAGGACGTTTTGCACATATGCCTCAGGGCATCTGGCTTATTCATTCTGTGTGATGGATACTAAAAGCAGAAGCGCTGGTCACAGGAGGTGCACATCTAATATTTGATAGGCGCTGCTGTGTTTTTTTCAAATGGTCTATGAAAAGCTATCTACTCAGAAAAGAAGCTGCCCATTCTGCACTGCCTTATCTTCATATCATGAATCTATTTATTTTTTACAATATGATGTATGCATACAGTCATCACTTAACATTTATGGAGTATGGATTGATTACAGGAGCCACCCCCCACCCCCAGTATACCAAAATCTGTGAGTGCTCACGTCCCTTAAACAAAATGGCATGATATTTGCCTAGGACTTACGCAATCCTCCCTTAGACTTTAAATCATCTCTAGATTACTTAGAATACCTGATACAAAGTAACTGCTATATAAATAGTTATACTATACTGTTTAGGAAATAATTACAAGAAAAAAGATGTGCATGTTCATACAGATTCATTTTTTAAAACATGTTTGACCCAAGGTTAATTAAATCCATGGTTGCAGAACCCACAGATACAAAGGACCAAGTATATATATTTGTGTGTATATATACATATATATAGAGAGATAGATAGATAGATACATACATACATACATACATATATGTATATATGTAGTACATGTATACATATCATACACATTATGTTATGTAGATATCAAACACATGTATATGATGTTTATATATGTGTATGTATATATATATATACACATATATATCATACACTAAATGGGATTTTATAATTTTTACCTGATCACTATAAGGCATTGCTTCATAGATATATTAAGTATTTTGTTAATGGCCTATTTTTATTTTGTACACATTTCTATATGGTTGCCTATTTTTATTGAGTTTTGAGGGTTAATCATACCTTATTGGTATTAATCCTTTGCTATAACTAATGCTGTATACATCCATTAAATTAAACCTTTCCTCATATTTATAGATACTTTTAAAAGTATGTCTTTGAATACTGAAAATTGAGTGTTATGATATTTAAGTTGAATAGCAAATTTCTCCTTGGATGCCACATAATTTTTGTATTTTCTATTTAGAAGCTCTATTAGTAGTGGTAGAAAGAGTTATCCACGTTCTTCATGGACTATAGTTTTTGTCTTATTTGTCCCATTTAATGCCTTTCAGCTGGAATTCTGATTATACAACTGACAGTCCATCCATCTTCTTATAATCTATTCCTGATAGATCTTTTACCACGCGTTTACTTTTTAGTATTATATAGTACACCTATTAAAAGTACAGCCTCTGGAGTCAAACTCGTGGGTCAGTAATTGTGCTTTTTTATAATGTCATTTCGAGGATTAAATGAGGTGATCCATGGAAAAAGACGGGCCCAGTGCTTCTACCAGACTCAGCACAGAGGGCATCATTGGCTGACTGTCAGTATGTGCCCTTGTAAATGGCTTTTTGTTGGATTCTCATTTTGTCTAAATGGGAATAAATATATACCATTCAAATTTATTGTGAAAACTAATATTCAGCCATTCGTATTCTTCTATTTGACTCAACTGTTTTTGCAAAAGCATTTAAACACATTCATTATTGAACATTAAGAGTTAAACCCTGTGTCAAATCTCTCTTAAGACATATCAGTCCCATACACACATCAATTTCTTCTTGCTTCCCATGTCATTAAAAATTCATCTGGGTTGGTTTCCATTGGCAGGAAAATGGGTGGAACTAAACAATATTATGCTGAGTGAGATTAGCCAGCCTCAGAAAGTCAAGGGTCACATGTTTTCCCTCAAATGTGGCAGCTAGAGAGAAAATAGAACTAATGAATAAAGTATTTCAAATTACACTATGCCCGTGTATGAAGGTATCACTACTAATCTTAACATTGTGTATGGGGAGGGTCATGTGGCAGAAGGGACCTGAAGGGAAACACGCAAGACCTGCATGCCTGTTTGTTTGTATAATCTTGAAACTCACTGTGATGTATAAACACAATTCATCAATAAAAATAGGATTTAAAAAATCCATCTGGGATTTTAGCTTTATCATTATTTTTATTTTAATATACTTTTACTAGTGCATTGTAATCAAACATCATAATGAAGAAATAGAGGCACACATGAATGCTTTATCCTTCAGTATTCTTAGGAATTGTTTCTTATCAACTGGCATTTACATTGTGGCTGCACTGTCCAGAGCCCTGTAGGCACAAATTGTGTTTGAATCTAAATTATGATCTTTCCATCTCTCTACCACTGTTGGTCTTAATCTGTATTCTTTTTCTTAGCTTTATAGGTTGGAAAATTGAATTATTTTTCTGAAAACTTTTCTAACATAAGCATTTAAAGTAACAACACCCCTCTAAGCTCTTCTTTGGTGGCATGTCACAGGTTTTGATATGTTTGTTTATACCAGGGGTGTCAAAATTTTCCGTAAAGAACCAGATGTTACATATTTTAGGTTTTGCAGTCCAAAAGGCAGTACCAAAAATATTCTGCAGGTGCTTACATGACAAGATCAAAAATGTTCACTATTTTTATTGATGAAAGTAGCACAATAATCAATTTTTCTAATATGGCTCTACTAATAGAGAATAGAATCTTGATTTCAGGGATAACTTTTCACATAGCTTGTTTTTCCAGATGACATGTCATTATAAACAAGAATAAGAACATGACATTACTTTGGTTTGTTGTGAGAAGGTGAGAGGTCACTTTGAAAGGTTGAGGGTTGTGTCTAGGACTCAGGATAGTATGGAGGGAGAGGAGAGGCAGGTGCTCGGATGCCCAGATGTGTCTCCCATGCAGTCATTCATTCATTCAACAAACATCTATTTGGGCTTACTCTTCCAGAAACTTGGGATACATCGTGAACAACACAGCCAAGACATCTACCCTCATGGTACTCTAATTCTACAGGTTATATAAATAAATAGAGGAGTCAAAATATAATATTCCCTCAGCATATTTCTTGCTGAATTAGATGAGCTCATTGGTAGTCGTTTTAGGTTTAAAATATGATTTTTTAAAAATACTAATTAATTGGCCGGGTGTGGTGGTGCACACTTGTAATCCTAGTACTTTGGGAGGCGGAGACCGGAGGATCTGGGTTCACGGCCAGGCTCAGCTCTCTCTCTCTCTCTCTCTCTCTCTCTCTCTACCTAGTGAGGCCCTCCGCAACTTTGTGAGATGTGGTTTCAAAATAAAGTATAAAAAAAAATAGGGCCGGGGGTGTAGCGCAGAGGTAGAACGCCCCTGGGTGGTACCACAAAAAAAATAGTAATTAATTGAAAGGCGAAATATATAACCTGTGGTGTCAGTCACTTTGAAAGAGGATAATTTAGTAAGTAAAACAAAAGCAGCCCTTCCAAAGACATTGACTTAGACGCTCACAATGTCTTACATAAAGGACCCCAGGCAGTATCTATGCATCACTATTTATTATAGTGGCCATGAAGTCCTCAGGGTTACTCAGCCCTTAAAATGTGGCTGATCTGAATGAGATGCATTGTAAGTATAAATATTCACCAGATTTTGAAAAATTAGTGCAGGCAAAACAGAATATATCTGGTTATTCATTATGCTTATTTTGATTGTGTGTTGAAATGATAACATTTTGGATATATTGACCTAAATTAAATATGTTATCAAATTAAGTTCACCTCTATTTCTTTTTTTAATATGATTGAAAACATTTGTTGTTTCACATTATATTTCTATTGGACCACACTAATCTAAATGAATGTCCTCATTTCACAGAATAGAAAATAATGAGTGAAACAGAATGCTTTGTGTCCGAAGCCCCACAGCGATGTAGCCGGGTCTGGGTGAAATGTCTAAGTAGCGGGTCACGGTGTTTTCTATTAAGACAGTGACCTTACTCTGCAGAAACCTTTTTCCAGAATCCAAGTGGAGAAATTATTTGAAAACAAACCCCCAAAAAGACAGCAGAATAGACCAGGTTTATTGTATATTTTCTGACTGGATCGTCTCAGTTGTTTTTCTCTCCTATAACTCATTCTTTTAAATTTCTCATTTTTCATGTGCATTGGAAGGCAAGAAGAAATAGTCATTATCCACTATGCCACATTTTCAAAACACACTGAATTTCCTAGAAATGTTTTCTGAATCTGAGCTTAAATAAAAAGAGACTTTTTAACCTTTTTATTGTCAAAGTTGCTACTCTCTCCAGCACACCAAGTTGTGACAAGTCTGTAAATTAATAGCACAAGAATGAGGTTCCTGTCATTGTCTGTTGGGTTCAACAGAGCCTGAACTCTTCAGATAATAAAAAAAATTTAAAAATCTTTCTCCAACACCTGGACACACATACACATACAGACATTCCCTTCAAGAACATTTTTTTTTTTTGATTGCAGAGACTTGCTCAGTCTGGTCACACACTAAAAATGATCTAAATAGAACACGCATGTATCTCCAGCATGGCATGAGGGAAGCGCTCGAATTACCCTGTTATCCAGGAAGCCGTGGGCTCCTTCAGTCAGAGGCTCTCTCTGCTTCCAGGAGATAGCTTTGTACCTGTGGGTCCCTAAAGGCAGAGGGTCGGAGAGGGAGGGAGGTTGTCCTTGCTGGTCATCTGGGGCCAGGAATCTTAGGCTGAGCTCACCTGGACATGTCATCGACCAGATCATAGGAGAAGAATAGCTCAGGACCATGTCCAAGAATCTGAAACAAAGGCCCTTCCAGAAATAACATGTGGATTAATAATGCATTGACAAATACATTATTTTGTAGGTTATGTATTCTGAAGAGTGATGCAGTGAATGTTCAAACGCTGTCCTCAAACATTTCCACTTAATCGCATGGAGGGGCAGGCCCTGGGTAAGCTGCTTCCCCACCTATGCATTGCCACATCGTGCCTCGGGCCTGCATGTAAGGTGCTGGCTCTGTGTTCTTGTCGTTCATCACTATTTCCAGACCTGTCCCTCCTTCTTCCTAGATTCCTTAGCTAGGAATCTTATGTCTCAGAACACACCGTGTTCTAACTGCCCCTGGACTCACTCTTCATTCCTTGAGGATTAAACTCCTGGCCCGCTACCATACAGTTCTTCCCAGCACTGCCCAGGTCATAACTCTTCAATATTTATAAACATGGCTCTTACATGAACTGGTCTCTGGGTTCCTTGATTTCCTCTTCTCTGATAATCTTCTGCTCCACTCAATGCCTCAATCCCATGGCTACACCCTTGATCTTGGTATCAGCTGTCTCAACAACTTCATAATAGCAATTTCAACAATCCATAACAAGCTGGGTATGGTGGAGCACACATGGAACCCCAGTACTTGGGAGGCTGAGACAGGAGGATCACAGATTCTAGGCCAGCCTCAGCAATTTAAAAAGACTCTCAGGAACCTAGTGATATCCTGATTCAAAACAAAAAATAAAAAGGGATGGGGGTGTAGCTCGAAGGTTGAATGCCTCTGAATTTCATCCCCAGAACCATACACACAAAAAGAAAAGTCTAACAGCCACTCTTCTGAAGGAATTACTAGCTTCTCTTTGTAGCCTCATGCCAAAAATCCTTTCACTTACCAGGACCTAAAACCTCTTAATCCTCATGTATTTGTTTTAAATTCTGTGCTCTATCACTGCAATCATGGTCTTATATATACCCACCACCACCACCACCACTCTGCTCTTTCTGCTATTTCTCCCTCAAAAGAAAAACAACCACAACATAAAGTGGAGACACAACCCGCAGTCTGATTCAGCATCGTTGAATGTGACTGCGCAAAAATACAAAAGAGCTGGCTGCTCCCACTTAAATTCCTGAGTTCTACTATCAGGTGGCCCGGTAGTTCTGGTACGTTTCCCTCTTCTACTTACTTATTCTCTCACACTTCTGCCCCCATCGTATCTCTCTGTTGAAGACCTGCTTCCCATTTCACTGAGAAAGTATAAGCACTTGGAAAAGAGCTACCACTGGGGGCCCTCACCAAGACTCCCTGCCCTTCTGCTCCCAGCCTTCACTCCTGGTGCTGGAGAGGAACTGGCCGTCGTAAGGCAGGTGCTTCCAGGAGTGAGCCAGAGCCCACCCTCTCCCTTGTCCATGGACCTTGTGCCAGCAATTAGCCTCTCTCACCAACCTCATCAACTCTTCTGTCTGTACTGAATTGGTCCCAATAGAAATAATAAATCTCTGATTTCACACATCTCTTAAAAAATATAGACCCCATTCATCTCTAGACAGCATGTCATTCCTATATCCCCCTCAAAGCAAGCTCCTCTGATCCCTGTCTGCAAAGCCTCCCCCTTCTGTCTTCTGACCTCAAAGTCAAGTTTGTTGTATACCACCTGCATTCTATTGAACCTGCGCTTTCCAAGGTCACCAGTAAACTTTGTGTTGCTAAATCCAGCGGTCTGTCTAACCTGAAACCTTTCTTTATTTAAATATACTTGATTCAGTTTATCACTCACTCACTCTCAAAAAAAGCATCTTGGTTTGTCCTCTAGGATGCCATTGCCTGTTACATCTCACTTGGAAAACTCTTCTTTGCTCGTTTCTTTCTATCTCCTAAACTCCTGAAAATCAACCTCAAATCTTGAAAATCGTGTTCTTGGGCCTCTTATTTCCTCTGCCTACACTCATTCACTTGGAAATCTCATTCACATCCAAGGTGTTAACTACAACTGTCCTCTGATGACTAATAAATTTATCTGTAACCTGGGTCTACAGAAGACCTGACTCTAACTCTCACTCTCTTCTGAGCATATGTGCTTACGAGTCTGATGAGCATCTCAAAAACTGAACATGTGTCAAGCAGAGCGACTGATTTTCCATAGACAAAGATGGCTTCTTCAGAATTCTTCTCTATATTAGTAAAGACAACTCTGTCCTCCAGTTGGATAAAATACTTGGAATAATCCCTTCCTCCTCTCTCTCACACCTGCATACAAATCATCAGCAGATCCTTTGGGCTTTAAACTATTAATGTATCCAAGAACCCCACCCTGCCACCTGCTCCCAGTCCCTGCTGCCTCTCCTCTGGGTCATGAGGATAGCCGCGGAACTCGTCTTCTGTTCCAGGAGCCCTTTTCTGCCATCCTCAACATGGCTGCTAGCGACAACCTTCTTCCCTACACTTTCCACACCTCGCTCAAAGCAAAACCAAAGGCATCATAGTGACTTCCACAGCCCCACCCACTGGCTTACCATCTTCTCGCTGAGCTTGTCCACTGTCATCCTCCCCCAGTTTGTTCTGCACCAGCACACTGGCTCCTGGATCCCATTGGAAGAAGCAAGCACGGTCTTCCCGCAGAGCCTTGTGCTGGCTGTGTCCACCACCAGGAAGGTTCTCTCCTGATCATGTGACACCTTTTTTCCATCTGGTGTCCCAGGGTCATTCAGTGAGCAAGGTCTCTACATAATATAAAGTAGCAGCTTCTGCTTTTCTCACCATGTCTGTAACCCTATACCTCTTCAATTATTTCCATTACATGTACCATTATATATGTATGTGAATATGAATATATATACATATACATTAATGTTTTGTAAAGAATTCTGAAGACAATATAGTAGATAATTATCCATGTACATAGATAGATATCAATGTTTTGTAAAGAAATCTGAAGACAATATAGATAGATAACTGTCCATGTATAGGGATAGATAGATATCAATGTTTTATAAAGAAATCTGAAGAGAAGATAGATGATAGATGATAGATAGATAGATACATAGATACATAGATAGATGGATACTCTTCAGAATCCTTTATAAAACATTAAGATAGCATGCACAACTATTACCAAAGATCTGAAGGAAGAAGTGTTAGATTGTTTTATGTGGCTATAGTAGATGGACTGATAAACAGGGCTGGCCTGTGTGGAGAGTACTATGAAAGCAATAGTAAGTAGTTATTTGAGGCTAAGTCACAAGCTTCTGCCTTGGGCTTTTTGGTGGCTTACTGTAGAGGAAATTAGAGGAGATGTGGGACTACTCACACAGCCCTGTGGTGAGTCCTCAGTGGAGGGGAACTGAGGCTTCCTGTTAGCATCAGTTTTCCAGCCACAAAAATAGGAAAGCAAATCTCGTTTGGTGAAGCCATCACATGGCCATAGTCTGGTGACTGTTACTCTGCAGTGATGTAAGAGCACTGCCTAGAGCAAATATGTACAGAAGAGTCGTCTAATGAGGAAGTCAGGGTTATTAAAATTAAAAAAAAACACAGCTCAATTTTTGTTAAGGACTTATTTGCATCAGCTGATCCTATAGAATAGGTCATGTTCCCTGCCTTTAACAATCCTCTGGCCATGTCAGGGAGACAGGCATAATCGCTGGAGGTTTTCAGGGAATGCTGTGGTACAGAAGAGTCCATGGGGAATAGAAGGGCTACCTAGGTGGGTTATTCTCACCAGGGGCATTTTAGAAACTCAGCCCAACAACAAGATGACTTCCAACATGCAAGCTCAGCCAAGTTTTTGTTCAAATTGCTGTTGGAACAGGCTAGAAAGAACGGATTAACTTCTTCCAATAAAATTGGAGCTTGGCAAGATGATAGCGTTTGAACTTGATGTTAAACAATATGACATTAGAGCTATAGAAAAAGAGGTTGTGCATATTCCAGGCAGGAGAAACAGCAGAGAATAAGCTCAGAGATGGCAGCATGCATGGCACTCTGATGAAAAGAGGGTCCTTCTCTGGGTGGAGGGTGTGGAATATAAAGGCGGGTAAGACCGTGGAGAGAGCCTGACAGAGGGCAGCTGGGTTTTGCAGGAATAGGCCTTGAACACGTATCATGGATTTGCACATCTGACTGTGTTTCTGTGGAATCACCTGAGCATTTTTTAGTGAACATTCCATGGCTGTCTATGAGTTTAGAAAGGTCAGCTTTAAGGAACCTCCACACTGATCTCCAACTAGGAATGGAACCATCATATGACCCAGGTATACCACTTCATGGGAGTTTTCCAAAGGAATTTAAGTCAGATTACTGTAGGGATACATGCATAGCCATGTCATAGCAGCACAATTCACAATAAGCAAACTATGGAACCAGCCTAGGTGTCTGTCAACAGATGAGTGGATTATGAAATTATGGCATATACATGTGATAGAATTTTACTCAGCTATAAAGAAGAGCACAGTTAGGGCATTTGCAGGAAAATGGATGGAATTTGAGAATATTATGATAAACAAGATTAACCAGTCACAGAAAATGAAGGGTCATATGTTTTCACTCACATGTGGAAGCTAGGGAGAAACTGGGAAACCAAGAGGACTTAAGATAATGAGGGGAGACACCATAGAATAGTGGAAGGGGATTTGGGGAGGGAGGTGAAAGGGAAATGTGATTATGGAAACAATTCAAATAATCCTTTGTTCATATATGAAGTTATCAATACCAATGTTAATGTTATGTATGAGGAGGGGGAGGGGCGCGGGGTGGGACCCAGAGGGACACACACAACGAATGCTGTGTGCGTGTATGTTTCTCTCACTCTGAACCTCACCATGATGTATGATTACAGTGCGCCAATAACATAAAAAAGAAAAGATCAGCTAGATCCTTGAGTAGAATATATATTGGAGGGAAATAGTATTAATGGGGAAATTAGATTAACTTTTATTCTAATTATTCCTGACACAATCTTCTTAAGTGAGATATGATGGGGGGTGGTTATTAGTAATGAGGGTGAAAAAAGAGAACAAGTCAGAGAGGTACCCAAGATGATAGTAAACTGAAGAGCATGCTGTGAGAGAGGTAGTACACCATATTTTTCCATAATAGCACCTTACCATTTTCTTTGTATAATTATATAATAGCACGTTGCCTCATTTTTCATTAGATAGTAGATCAGTTACTTAGAAATCATGGAAGTATTGGTTTCTAAAATGCTTGGGTTTAAAAAAGAAACTTTCAAAAGGGCTAAGTGATTTAACCTATATTTAGGGCTGCTTAATTCTAGTGTAATTAAATATCTTGGAAAAGATAGAATATATAAATGAGTTTTTCTTCACTTCTTTTACCTTCACTTACATTGTACCTTCAAAAGAAAGGTAACCTGGTCTGCAGTAGAGTTAAGTTTTCGGTGTTTCTCTTCTCATTCACTTTTCAATGTGAATAGTCAGAATAATTTTCTCCAAGGGTGTGTGTTAGTCATTGAATTTCACTGCAGGAGGCAGAGGAGGGTTCAGGGTGGAAAGCTACATTCAGTCTGGTGCACTGTACTGGGACAGACATCAAGCTCCATCCCACAGCAGCCTGCCTCCTATGTCTACCTGTTTCTACCTCGGAGCATCTACTATAGTAAAAACCCATATAGGAGACAGAAATACATTGGCTTGGCCAATTTTGATTGTCAATTAATGATAAGTAAAACAGAGCACACATATTGGCTGCTTCAAGTTTGAGAAGGATGCCAAATTCTAATTGCAGAAGCCACAGCACTGGTTTCTCAAATATCACCAGCAAGGAAGGATCCAGAATATCTAAATGTAACATCTAAAGGTCAAGACATTCCTTGGCATTCTAGAGGCAAGGAACAAAAAGTAAATTAAAAGAATTTGAGGCAGGTGCAGTGATGCATGCCTGTAATCCCAACTACTCTGGAGGCTGAGGCAGGAGGATCACAAGAACAAGGCTAACCTGGGCAACTTAGCAAGACACTGTTTCAAATTTTTTTTTAAAAGAGGAGGATGGAGATATATTTCAGTGGTAGAACACCTCTGTGTTAGATACCCACTGCAATGCAATAATAAAAATAATAATAATTTGAGAAAACAAAGGTCCAAGACACATCTCCCCTGATCCTTATTAGGAGTTACTTCTATAAACCGATTAAAAAATACGCATTTCTCTTTAGTCAGGAAACCTGATATTAAGCTTTTACTGTATGAGCAGATTTCTGAAGAGTTAAAAATAATCATTTAAGCTGAAAATCCAAAATTTTGCCACATAAATGATATTTTTTGTAGTGGCCACAAACTCAGGCATCAATAAAAAGGCAACATTATGATGCAATAACTAAATCTTAAGCCCAGCTCCCTCCTTGTGGCCGAAAATTTAATATAGTAATATAGGTCCTTCCCTGTTGCATAAAATTTAATATGTTTGCTATATAAAATAATATATATATATATAGATATATAACATATACCTTTTAAAAAGTATATGTTCCCTTTAAAATGGCTTCTGTCAGGATCTGACCTGCTCCTTCCTTTTAGGATGACACTTCCTCCCTGGGGTTCACAGGGAACCTGGGTGTGTGTTTGGGATGTGAGCTAGGTCTTAGACATCGCACTGCACCACTCGCATGGCACTCTGTTGGTCACACAGGCAGCTCCACACCGGGTAGGATGGGCCACCCCAGGCCTGAGGATCAGGAGTCATGTTGATGGGTCCACCTGGAAGCTACCAGGAGGTTCACATGCACATACCAAAGGGAAATGGACACAGAAGAGGATCACAATGAAGGAGGAGGTAGAAGGAGGTATAAGAATTGGGGACCTGGAGGTCCCCCGGGAGGTATAAGGATTAGGGACCTCATTCCTTAGAATAAGGAGGTTTGTTGCAGCAGTGTGCAGCAATGATATTCACATAGGCTGGATGGCCCTCGCTGAGAGGATGTCACCTGGGAAGCCAGTCAAATATAGAGGAAATTTATCAATCTTGTATAATATTTGTTAATATTGGATTGGGGAATGGTTAGTAAGCTTTTCATTGCTATGAACAAAATGCCTGGCAAGAACAACTCTGAGGGGGAAAGATTTACTTTGGCTCACAGCTTCAGACAGTCCATGGTCAGCTGGCTCCATGGACTTGGGCCTGAGGTGACGCAGAACATCATGGCAGAAGGGTGGGGCAGAGGAGAGCTGCTCAGCTCATGGCAGCTTGGAGGTAGAGAAAGAGGGAGAGAGGGAGGGAGAAAAAAGGGAGGACGGGCCTAGGGAGAAAGTAAACCCTTCTAGGGCACACCCCCATGACCCTTCCTCCAGCTAGGTGTGGCCTCCCACTAGTCTGTCCATTCAGTCCATTCAGCCATGGATGGATTCATCCATTGACGAGGTCAGAGCCTCATGATCCCTTCACTCCCAAAGGTCCCACCTCTGGACATTTTCTCATGGGGACACATGAGAATTTGGGAACTATTCCAGATCCAAACCCTAACAGGGAAGAAGAGATGAAGGTAGACACTGAGCAGTGCCATCTCTTTTACAGGAAACATTATAATAAGCCAGACATGGTGGTGCACACCTATAATCCCAGTGACTTGGGAGGCTGACAGGGGGGTTGCTGGTTCGAGGACAGCCTCAGCAATTTAATGAGAATGTCAGCAACTTAGCAAGACCATGTTTTATAATAATAAAAACGACTGGGGTGTAACTCAGAGGTAGAATACCCCTGGTTCCATCCCTAGTACCCCTTCTGAAAAAAAATTATAATAAAATTCTCCCTAGAAAAGGATTATATAATTAAATATCTCCCTGGTACTGTAGGTTACAGTTAATGGTAGGTGGAAATTTTCAAAATCAATGTGTTCTTTCCAGAAAAGGAGGGCCCTACACAAGTGCTTAAAGACAGTGAGACCCTAAATAAGTTACAGCAATCCAAGAAGCTGGTGACTTATTTATTTATTTATTTATTTGGAAATCAGAAATGTGATTTTGTTTCTTTTACCGATGAGGAAGGTGTCTGATTGTGACTCTATAAAGTGTCCTGCCGGTATAAATTATCCACAATGATCAGACTGTTCTCTCCTTTGACCTGAATCTTGGGTCACAACTGGACACAGGAATCTCTGGAAACTTCAAAACCCCAAGGCCTTGGTGAAGCCCCTGGACATCACAACGCTGAGTGTCAAGGGAAGAAGAAAGGGTCTAAAGGCGTCTCTGTTTAACTTGGCTGCCAGACAAGACACATCGGTGTTTCTCCAGCATCACTGAAGCCGCCTTTTCAGGGAGAGGCAGCAGCTGCTGCGTGATACAGAGCAACTCTATGAAACAGTTGTAGCCAGGGAGGAAAAGGACACATCTGATTGGAATCTCAGGAAGGGGACCTTGAAGGGCAGCAGGGACAGCGTCAACCTGGAGAAGAGCCGCAGAGGCCCTGGCCAGGGCAGGGATCAGATCAGATCCTCAGGTGATCTCCCACCACACGAGCCCTCCTGTCCTCCACCCTCGGCTAATGGACCTGTGGCTGTGAAGGGGGCACATGCAGCCACTTGCTGGACCTGGGAACAGAGTGGTGAACAGGACAAGAGGACTGTTACACACATGGAGACGGTGAAGCCACACGCCTGTGCTCATTCATAGAGCTGTTCTAGGGGGAAGACTCGCTGTGGAATTGGATGTTCAGGATGAGGTAGTGAAATCATCACACTGGCCACGTATTTAAGGAGTTTGCTTTCTGCTTTTTGAAGTGACTCATGTTTATAAATTGTGTGTTTACAACGAAACATAATTATTTTGGTGTAATTTAACAAATGAGAATTTGAGGAAGGCCAAAACATCTCCAACAGAAAGACAAAGGAATCCTGCCAAGGGCTCATTTGTCTTTGTACAACTCTGTTGGCTGAAGGGGGCACCTGGTGTCACCCCCACAGAAAGGATGTGCTGGGCTCCTGACACTTCTGCAGGGCTCAGCCACACTCATTCTTCAACCCGGGCATCAAGCACCTTAGTGAAATGGCACTTTCCAGCAAAGCCTGACCTCCTGGGCCACCAGAAGCTGCAGAAAAACAAGTCTAGGTCTGGCTGAGCATGCGCCGTGTATCACAAGAACTGCCCATAGCAACCAGGTGAGGCTATTAGTAAACACGGTAACCACTACTCTAGTTGCTTCAGAACCAAGATCCTTTTCCTTGTTATTGTACTTGAAGTAAGCTTTCCAAGACTCCTGGGCTAACAGAAGAATGCAGTGTGGGCTGGGGTGGGGCACAGAGCGCTGCTCTAGTGCCCTCGTGACTGGGTTCTAGACACTTGGTGAGGTTATGGCCTGGGCCGGTAGCGCCATCCATTTGAACTGCATCCTCCTCACAATGAAACATAGGGTGAGGACAACAGATACTTGCCCTTCTGCAACTTTCAGACAAGAACACAGCTGATCAGGAAGCATTGTCAGAATATTGTTGATTTTTATAAATTCTTCACTTATTCCATGTATGTCTTTAAAGTCTGATGTACTACGTGAAAATACCAATGTCAGTCTCAGTACTCCGTATGGGGAAGGGGGGATGGGGAGAGAGCCCTGGGAGGGGGGCCACCATATTCTATGTACATCTATATCACTGTCAACATGATTTACATTACGATGTGAGACTATAATGTACCAATAAAAGCATATTACAATGAATAAATGAATAAAGCCTGATGTACGCTGGAAAACTGTGAAAGCAGGTAATATGACACAGCCATGGCTCTCAAGCAGCCCCCACCATAATAAAAAGACTGGTGCACAATTACTTTAGGATATGTTAATTGATATGATAAAGGCAATTAGGGATTAACATTGATCCTAAAAAATCCGACCCCACCCTTCAGTACTTGAAACACTTAAGACCGTGTCCATTGTGAATATCAGCTTTCACTTACTGTAACAAAATGCCTGAGATAATCAAGTTAAAAAAGAGTAAAGGTTTATTCCAGTTCATGGTTCCAGAGGTTTCACTCCATGGTCGGCTGGTCCCATTGCTTTGGGCCTAGGGTGAGGCAGCTCACCAGGGGATGGGGTAGAGTACATGGTGGAGAAAAGCTGAATGTCATGGCAGCCAGGAAGCAGAGAGAGAGGGAGAGATCAAGAGGCCCGAGTCCCAATATCCCCTTCCAGGGCACGCTCCCAGTGACTGGGAGAACTCCACTAGGCCCCATCTTTTCAGTTTCACTACTTCTCCAGAGAACCAAGCTGAGGACTTAACACATGGCTATGGTGGGACACTTAAGTTCCGCACTATAGCAGCCATAAAAGATTTTTCACACCCCAAACCCACTTATTATAACTGAGCGAGCCGTGCTGAGGCACCTCTTCACACAGCTCCTTTTGCTTAGGACTCCACAGGGAATCAATAAAGCAGTTTCATCACATGGGCAGGCAAAATTAAAATCTTATTACCTTCTCTATCACACTTTTGACAGGTTATTAAACCCTGAGACAATTACAGGATCCAACTCAGAAATCGAGATATCTAAATCATACTCCCAAACCTGGGACTTTAATAAAAGCATGACAAACACTCTAGGTGACACGTAACATTTCCCTAGCCGCTGTCACGTGTCACGCCACATGTCATCAGCTCAAAAATGTACGAGGACCCAAGTGAGAACGGCTGAGGTTCTGGGAGCTTAGTTAATCTTCTCACGTTGTCCCAGCTGGTAAAAGATGTCTGTGAATGTCACACCCTGGTCTTTTAGGCTGAAATCCTGGTCTGTGTTTTGAAACAAAGGACGCCAACACCCACATATCTTGTGCACCAGGACACAGTGAATCAGGGTGTGTGTCACGAGTCCCACTGATGATAAGTCACAGCAGAGCAGCTGCCTGTGACAAATCCAGCCACCTCAGCACTCCCCTCCGGCTTCCTCCCATGGCAGCATTCGCCTCCTGTGACTTCGCTGCACTTGTCTTGCTGAACTTGTCTGGCTGAAACTTCACACCACCCTGGGAACCTGGGAAAATGCTGTGGTCCTTCCTTGTGGGAATGAGCCCCATGCAGCAGCCTGGCTGCCATTGTTTATTCTCATCCCCGCCCTACAGTGTCCCTGTCCACCTGGGGTCTCTCATTCCTAGAAAAATAGTGAGCTGGGAATGGTACCGCGCATTGTTTAACTTTCTGCCTTCACGTTTTGACCTGTCGTCCCTCTCTTCGCACACTCAGAACATAGAACTCTAAGCACTTCAGGTTAATAACTTTGAAAAGAAGTGATTCAGAAAAGTCTGTTCACTTTAGATTTAAACCTGCTCTGGCAACTCGAGTAACAATCTGGCACAAAAGCACAGGGGGGCTTTTGAATCTGCTGTCTCTGTCCCTGAAGGAATCCCCCACAGCTGGGCCCTGAGAGTCTGTTTGGAAGCTGCAGCCAGAGAGCGTGGCTGTAGTATTTTCCCCTGCAGGAAGGACTTTCCTCCTCCACAGGGAAGCCCTCCTTCCTGCAGGCTCTGAGGAGCGTGTGGAGCAGGGAGGACCGGTCATCTCAGACTCTTCTGCCAGCCCCCTGAAGAGGTAATCGGAGACAGCTCACAGCCCCTTTCAACCCAGGGCTTCTCCTAGAGCAGGGAAACGTGTGCACTGGGGGAGGAGGACGGATGCAGCACAAGAGGATAGACTTAGGAACATTCCAGGGATGAGAACCCCAGGCAGGAGTCAGGACTCAAGCTGCTTCTATGGACCTTCAACTTGAAATGTCCAAGTTTTAACATATCGATATCCCCATGTGGACATATTTATTACTAGCTTTTGAGACATCTCGCCTTATTCCATGAGCATCGCATCTCTCATGAGAAAGCGTGTTTGCTGCAGACTAGACCAAGACTGAGAGCCATCAGTGGCGACACCTCCACCTGGCCATGTCCCACGACAATGCTGCGGAGCTGCAGCTCCGGCCACTCCGTCCCCGACCCTGGCCTTTATTTTTGTGGTCTTGGCAGTTTTAAGATTAAACCTAAAAGGAAAGAAAGAAATCCTGGTAAGTACTGGGAAAGGCATTTTACTGTAATTCCTAACATGTTAGGTAGACAAGATGTTTTCATTTCCAAAAAGAACTGCACCTACGCAGAGACTCCCGCCCGCATCTTTTCTCCCTGACTTAAGATAGTGACACAGGATATTTGAAACTTCTTAACTGAAGGATGTGAGGGGTGTCACCTTCCACCTTTCCATGATACCTCTGGAAAATTATCTGGGTCACTTGTAGAAGACCCATTTCTTCTTTCTACACCAACATCTGTGGATGTGCACTACTTCACTCCAGCCTCAGAAAGGTCACCCAACATTCCTTGCTAGAAATAGGCTACGAAGCATTGAGAAGGAAAGAAGATAGAAAGGAGATTCCACATTGATAACTAAAGTATTTTTTATTACTAAGTAAAGTTTATTTAGACTATCAAATTCATATATTGCTTTATGATGACTGCTTTGTATATGATGAGAAATGCATCCCCTTCAATGGAGCTGAGAACAAATGTCTCCCTTTAAGCTAGTTTTGATTTGTTATTCACTCACTGGAAAAAAACTAGGTTTCTGGTTCTTAATAAATGATAAAAACCAATCAATAAATGCTATCTATAGAAAATAAAATGTCAGACATCTAAAATGGTCCATTGAGACTCATAGAATATAGATGAAGTGGAGCACTTTTACCAAAGCACTTGAAAGTTCACAAAGATCTTGTTTTTATAATGTATGAAGAATTTTAGTGCAATGGCTAGAATATAAAAGAAGAAAAGGAAAATCCAATTCAGATGTACCAGCTTGAATAGGAAAAGGATCCAAGAAGATGGAAAGCAAGCAAGGTAATTTCCCATTGACGACTAGTAAACTAGACCTCCATTAGACAGAAAAGCATTTATTTAAGTAGATGTAAAAATAAAAGTATTTATTACATTGCCCTAAATGCATCACAACTGTTTCAGTTTCTTTGTATAGTCACTGCTCCATGTTCCTTTGGACAACTCGACGTTGGCTTTCTATCTTCTGAAACAAGCAGGTGCATCTGCAGATTGTGGAGTTGTATTGCATCCTTGTCTATACTCAGAAAGCCCACTGTTGTTGAGGAAAAATTCCTGATCCTCAAAATCTCCTTCTCATTGCTGCAGTGTTCAGCCAAGAAGAAGCCAAGTACTCAGTGGAAGGGGGACTAGACCATAAGGCTGCAGTTCTCCAAGTCCTCTAGGAGAAACAAAGAATAAAATAACTATGGGTAGTAATTCCAAAGAATACAAAGGGTTTAACCCTTTTTTCCAGTAGAAGTGTCTCCCACTTAGGAAAATATAAATCTTGAGTTTAAATTGTTGGCAGTTGGTTCATGGCAAGTTATTTTCAAACATACATTTGGAAGGATACATATTCCATTTGGAGTGTCTTTATTTTGATGTATGTGCTCTGTTCTGTAACTCATGCACATACATGTTATATGTGTATACACTACATACAATAGTAAGTGAATTTTGTATGTGTATTTAAAACAGTAAATGTGCTGTATATGTATGTGCCTGTATATGTAAATATCTGAAAGAATGGTCACTCAACTGTCCTATGTACTGAACATTAAAATTTCTAGATTTATTATGTGTGCTTCTCTCAGATACATATGTCTTTGTACAATGACCATGTATTTATCTATGTCACTAGGAAAAATGTTAGGCATTTTTATTGGAGAAAACAATATAATTAGCCAGGTGTGGTCACGCATGCCTGTAAACCTAGTACTTGGGAGACTGAAACAGGAGGATTGCAGGTTTGCGACCATCCTCAGCAACTTAGTGAGGCCCTCCTCAGTATACTGAGACCCTGCTTCAAAGAAAAATAAAAAATAAAATAGAACTGGGGTGTGTATCTCAGAGTCAGAATGCCCCTGGGTTCAATCCCCAGTGCCACACACAAAAATATTCCATATATATGGAATATATATATTATATATGGAATATATATTATATATATGAAATATATATTTGTATGTTCATATATGCACTATATATATATTTATTCACATATAGAAAATATCTGGCCCTCTTCTGCATTTTCCCCTGGTATAGAATGAACTTCCTAGGGCTTTTAAAAAATGGAATGATGCTGGGTATGGTGGCACATGCCTGTAATCTCGGTACTTGAAAAGCTGAGACAGGAGGATCACAGGCTCAAGGCTAGCCTCAGCAACTTAGTGAAACCCTCAGCAACTAAATGATACTCTGTTTCAAAATAAATAAAATTAAAAGGTCTGGGGGTATAGCTCAGAGTTAGAATACCCCTGGATTTAATCCCCAGAACCAAAAAAAAAATGGAATTGCTTATATGTCACCTACAGACACTACCTCCATTTAAAATAGTAGAGGAAAACTTAAATTATTATAGTCTCTTTTATTTCTTTACAGTGAACTACATTTATTTTCTAAAGATAGGTACCATTTGCATCCATATTTGGCTATAATCAAGTCTTGAACATTTACCATAGATGATTCTTGCAAGCCAGGTTGATTTCACATCTGTTATGGTCCTACACAAGAGAAATGGAGCAATTTCAGGACCAGATGCTAAGCTCAGGCACTCAGAAATTCTCACTCCAAACCAATGGCCAAAGAATGAGAATGGATCCAACATTCCTGCACTTCACAGGATGAATAGTTTTTCTCAGCCCCTGAGAAAATATCTTAAAAACACAGAAAGCTTGAGGGCCCATGTGATTGTAGTTTGTCAGTTATTTACCACAGTAACACTAGAGAAGGAAAGTTCTCACAACAGTTCTCATCTCTAGACAAAGCTGTGGAATTCAAGTCAAATATTATGAATACTGGTTGGTTTGTTCCCTCTCCCTTTTTGTTAGTGAATTCTTTTTTTCACAGGTGTTTGTAATTTTTGTTCAAACTAATATGTGATTTTCACTCACTTGCTGCAGAAATGATAAATTCATAGTATAATAAATTGAGTTCAATTTATTCTAATGCGTTGCTGAGTGAGGCAAATATTTCTACAAAAAGAAGATGACAGTGATAAAGGTTGCATGAAAAGGAGAAGTGAAAAGATGATGACAGAGAGGAAATGTTAAATATGAAAAAACCTGCTGTGATCAAACATTGCACGACGATGTCTTGATTTTAGAGCACTTTAATATCAATTGCAAAAACATTCCATGAATTGCCTTTAAGATTTTAAAGAAATTTAAAGGACTCAAGCAAAGTGGAGAGAAGCATCCACCAGTGGAGGGTGTTACCTTTGGCTTTGGAGACATAAGTGGCATCATGGGACCGTGCCTTGGGGTCTCCTCAAAGCCCTAGTGGCTCCTCTGCCTTCACCCAAGTGCATGACATCAGGGGTCTGTTGCTGCAGGTGAGTGACCTCCCCCAGTGCAGGGTAAAGCTGGCCTTTCGTTCCAGTGTCACAAGAATGAAGACACACAAACCAGCATTTTGTCATGGCACAGAATGTCCCGCCACAAGTGACTGGCAGTGAGGTGATGGGGATACCCAGTGCTGGGTCTCAGAGGGGCCCCCAGCACAGTCTACTCATTGCCCTTCCTGGGCCTCGGCATCAGCCCTGGAGAAAATGAGCAAAGCCTCATTGGAGCATCACCCTCATTTGTAATAAAGGCTGCTTGAAGAACACAGGACAGGATGCGAGGAAAGGATGCTCAGAGAACCTAAGACCCAAAAACTCTCCTCCTCCTCCTGCTCAGGCCAAAGACGGGATGCAAAGAGCAAAGATATTGGGATAGTCAGGTGCCCCCAAGTGGAACAGGATGGAGTCCAGCATGACTAGCTTATTCTTCCCAGAGTTCCTGCTCAGACTTCAGTGAGAGGAGAGTGGAGAGAAGCCAGAATCAAACCAATGGAGCTCCCACCCAGAGGAGGCAGGATGGCATAAGGTATTGGGCCCTAACATGGACTTCAGAGTTAGACACCCCTGACTTTAAATCTGGACCCATGATTTACATCTACTAAAGGAGCAAATTTATGTGGTACCCCAACAATATGTATAATTTTTTTGTATCCATTAAAAGTTCCAAAAGCACAAAGTTGCTTAATTCTCACAGATATTGTTTTCTTGTTCCTAAACTGGGAACATGGTTAAATATATAGGATAAGAAACAGGACATAAAATATGTAAAACTTCTAGCAGTTGCTTAACCAATGGAAACTACTGTAGAAATTGTCCCTCTAAACAAAATGCACATTTAGCCTATTGTATTTAATTGATAGCTATATATGTATAAATATTTGCTGGCTATGGTTACCACCACACTGCCATCCCACACCCTCTATCTGTATTTATTCTGATGCAAATCAAACATTCCCAAAGGATAATAGACTATCTTCAATCAAATGCATGCAAATGAAACCAGGCTACAACCAGATTTTCCAGAAAGCCCCTCCTGTCAATTCCTCCTTAAATGTGCCAGATGTGTTTACCTTCCTCCACCTTCCCAGAGGTAGCTGTGGGGTAGGTACCTCTCACATCTTCTTGAATAGTCTCTGGTAACTGATAGACTTCTTTCAATCCCCACTCCAAGAAGCCCTAACAGATCCTTCTAAAAATGCAAGTGGATCTCCATCCACCGCAATACATAAAGCAGGCCCTACTTTCTCTGCCCCTTCATCAGACTCATTCATCTCCTGGAATCCTGGGCTCCAGCCATCCTTGCCTTCCAGCTGGGCCAGTTTCCCCAGCATGCCCTCTCTCATTGTTATAATTAGATATAGTTAGATAAAGAATGTCCCTTTAAGAGCCCACTTACTAATGTTCAGGGTTGGTATAGTTAAGTCATGAGGGTTGTAATCTCAACCCTCATGTAGCTAAATCCATTGCAATGAATTTATCTTGGTAGTAACCTAGACCAGTGGGTCCCTGGGGATGTGGCCTTAGGGACTGTGCTTGTGTCTTTGAATCCCCTTGCTTGCTCCCTTTCTCTCTGCTTCCATCCTCTGTGATATGAGGAACAAAGCCCATGTGTTCTCCCTCTCTCTGCTTCCTGCCACCATGCCCTGAGATCCAAGACCCTAGCCTCATGTGGACTGAACCTGGATTCTCCAAGAAACTGTGAGCAAATAAATCTTCCTTCCTCTAAGTTGTGTAGTCAGATTGCCTAGGATACAGCAGTGAGAATGACGACTGAGATACTCGTCTACACTGTCCTCCTCTTCTGGCCTGGTGCACTTTTACCATTTTTTTCCTAAGTGGTGGTGTCAGTCCTTAGGTGTGAGTGACTTTCTCAGGAAAGCTTTTCTAGAGCTCCGGAGGCTGGAATAATCACTTGTACTAAAGCCATAACTTCACATTACTTTGTGTCATATCTTAATTTTAAGCTGCCCCTCCCACCAGACTAGACAGTCCTAAAGTTAACAGAGGGAGCCACTGTATGGGTTTGATCACTGTGGGGCACAAGGATATGCACAGGGTGCATTTAGAATAAACATTTCTCCAGCAATGAATGGATGAGTAAATAATAACTGGAAAGCAAGTATGTGACTTTACATCAGTGACTCTTCACTCTTCCCATCCAGTCATGGCCTTCCCCATCCTGCGAATCAGCTTTTACACTTCTGTACACCAATTTAATTAGTGGTACCTTGGATAACCTGGATAAGACTTAAGGTAACTGTTGAGACATAATGATGTAATCAGTAGATTTCTCAGTATGAAGAGTAAAACCTGTAGCATTTACTTGGTGAATTCCTTTGAGAAGCATTTCTTGTAAAATTCCCTTTTTTATGGTTTGGATTTAGAATTCCTCCAGACCTCATGGTAGATGAGGCAACCACATTGGAGGAGGGACTTGGTTCCTGGAAAGTGCTCAGTGTTTTCTGGGACAGGATGCTGCAGCTTCCTCCTCTCCTTTTCCTGCCACCATAAGCTGATAAACTCTCTTCTCCTCTCTGCTTTCTGCTCTCATGACCTATCATCCTAACCCCTACTCAGCAGCTGGCATAAACAGACTATATATATATATATATGGACTAAAATCCCTAAACACGTAAGCAAATAAATCTTCCTTCCTCTAAGTTGTGTGATCAGGGTTTTTTGGTCACAACAGTGAGAATGCTAACTGAAACGAAATTAGTATGAGAGGAATGGGGTCACTGCTGTGTCTAAACCTGACCAAATGGATTGTAAATCTTTGAAACTGGTTTGTGAGAGGAAGTTGGAAAGGGGAGCATGCTGATAAGAAGGTGGGCAGTAAAGACTGTGCTCAGGAGATTTAAAAAGGCAAAGAAGATTACTCAGGGAAATGGAGTAGAGGTAACACATGTTACATTCTGGCAAAGAACTTATTGGCATCTTGTCCATGTCCTGAAACTTTGTATGAGGCTGAATTTAAAGATGTTGGACTGATTGATCTGGCGAGGGAGATCTCAAGACAATGAGACATCCAGACTGTGGCATGGTTATTAATGTCAGTCCTTATCCATTTATGTGAAAATTAGGAGGAGAAAGCAAAGCAAGGAGACTTTAGAGATTTGCAGTTTGTCCAGAAAGGTGTATGTGAAATTGGGGCCAAAGAAAGTGCATCTGTTCTCACCTGGAGATATCAGACTTCAGCTTCTTTGCTCTTCTAACTGGACTCTCAATGATGATTCCCCATGCAATTTCCTGGCCTGTGTGTCTTGGACTGGGACTGGGTCATTGGTCACTCCTATTCTGAGAATTCAGCTCTGGGGCTGCTTGGCCAGCTGCTGGTTTATTTGATTCTCTGCATGCAGGTGGCCACTTGGTACTACACCACTTCTGAGTGTAAGCCTATTTGACGAATCCCTTCATACGAATCCCTTCATACGAATCCCTTCATATATATATATATATACATATATATATATATATATATATACTATATATATACTATGAATTCTGTTACTCTAGAGAACCCTAATTAATACACCTTCCTCTCAGATTTGTCTTCTTTAAGATGTTGTTTTGTAGTTCTTCTCTGGATACACCATAGTCACTTCTCTCTGATTTGACTAACATTTACTAATCTTTACATTTAGATATCTTCGGTTCTCACCTCTTTCTTGACACTAAGAATAGAGCCAATGCCTAGAATGGCCCTCTTTTTCAAAGGCCTCCCAGATGCAGGGCAGAATCCAGAGGAAGGAGGAAAGAAATGCATGACTTAGGCTATTGGAGAAGAACCACTGTCTCCTGAGACATTTTTCTTCTGATATTCCTCCTCATCTTCTCTCTCCTCTGAACTGCAGAAGAAATGAAGTAAAGCAATCAAGTGCTCCAGGAAGAGGAGCAGCTGGGCAAAAGAGGCAGGACACAGGTCCTTTGCCCTTTGTGAACCATCAAGAGCCAAGTTTATGCATCTTCCTCTAGGTCTAGACCAGTCCACCAGGCCCAGCATTCCCACATGAGGCTTTTAGACCATACTAAAAACAATAAGCTAAATATGCATTTCCTAGAATTTCTTGCTCTAAGTTAGGTCCCTGAAATGTGTCCACAGGCAGCTAATGAAGGTTGTCAAGTTCCCATACCTAAGCATCCATCAACATCTTTCCATCAAGGAGAAGGACATCCCTTCTCATGACAAAGGGTCTTCCTTAACCTACTGCCTTGACCCCATTGTTATTTTACCTTGCATCTCAAGTGTCTATAGCTTGTATCATCTGCTTCTGCCTTTCCATTGCCTCCTTGCATAAGTATAAAAACACACTTGATCTCTTGCCACTTTAAAATAATTATTTTCTAAACTGTATCTTCCATTCTCCTTATACTGTTGACCTATTTCTCCCTTCCTTTCTGTCAACTTTCTAAGGTCTTCTATCACCACTGTAGGCATTTCCATTTCCTCCCCTTCCATGAATTGACCAAGCAACAAATTCTGTAATTTCCATCTATCTCCTACAATCAATCCTGCTAAGGTTGTCTATAACCTATTAATTACTACTCTTCTTGGGACTTTTCTTATGATTCAGGAGATTTTTACTAATCTAGTTATTTCTAGATTTATTTTATTAGATTATTTCTCCAGAGGATGATTTGGGTAAATGGTAGGTGGTGCAATCATGGTACACAATGACCTGGTTTCTGCCTTTGAGGAGCAGTCAGCTGCAAAGTGCAAAGCTAAAGGGTAAACAAATAGTGAAACCCCTATGAAGCCTGTCTGCCCTACAATAACCACAGCCAGTGAGGGGAGGGCAGCTGATGAAACTAGTGGCTTACTGCCCTCAAAGCTTCCTTCACTGAGACATAGTTTAGTTTTTTTTAATATTTATCATCTTCTTCTGTGCCTATCCTGACTGCCATTCCTTTTTATGTATCTTCTATTTGGCTTTCCAAAGCCAGCTGGATGTTTGAGCAGCCAATCGTGGAAGCCCCATGTTCTCACAGCTGTCAAGAGACTGAGTCCATGTGTTTGTATTAATTTGCAATCATCATATAGGATAGAAACACATACACTGCTGGAAGTATCAGACTATCCCTCTAGCAAGTCCTATTTTAAAATTCATTGCATCATGGTTTTTTTATTTGTTTCCAATTCACTGAATATTTCCCAGAGTAGAAATAAATGTAAATGTGATTATTTCTTAGAATAATCCGGACCCACTAAAACAACCTACTTCATTTAATTTAAAATTGAGTGCAATCTAAACTGTATCACACTGCTTTTATGAAAGGCTGCGGCATGAAGGAAACCCCAAAGAACCACAGCTTGTGAGCAATGTCATGTGAATCACTCAGCATCTAAGTGGTGCTGGAGAGCCAGCAAACCCCAGGGCCTGCTGCTCTACAAGAAATAAGGATTAGTTAAAAGAGGGAGTGATAACATTTTTACATCAATTTTTATTTCTCTGCTTTCTCTTTTCATTAGCATTTAGTCTGCTAGTTATAGCATTCATAGCACACCACTTTATTTTAGGAATAAAAATGTTGTGGTGAAAGATACACTCAGGTTTAAAAATCCAGATGAATAATTAGGGCTTCAGTAAGCCACTTCCAAGAGAGCTTGTTTTAACAGTAAACTTGGTGCTTCTAATAAAAATCCCAAAGTAAAATACAAAGCAAGAACTCTCTTGAGGTCTGAGCTAACAAGACAGAAGCTACAGAGAAGCCATGAGAATGTGCCCAGAAAAGAGCTCTGCCACCTATAGAGAGCCCTTAATGAGGTCAAGAACAGAGGATGAGGGAGCAGGGTACTAGGAGGTCTAGAAGTCTCTTTGTAAAGGATCACTTTACAGCAGGTCCACCCATGGACACAACTGCAGTAAAACCCCATAGGCTGTATAACAAATCTGAGGTTCTCTGGAGAAAAGAGAAGTGATTCATTTGGGCCTGCTCCAAACTACAGAATAGATTTGACTTTGATGGAGCAAGAAATACACCTTTCAAAACTATTCTTAAGTTATGTTTTTGCATTTTTGCATGGGAATTAGGCTAGACCATGTCTAAAGCCCTCTAGATCTACAAGATTTTATGATTCTCTCCAACTATAATTTGGGGAGGAGATGATAAAATAGCCAGTTATTTGGGGGCAGGGGTAAAGAATGTACTTCATATTCTATATCAAGGGGTCAGAAAACTTGTTTTCTAAAGGGCCAAATAATAAATATCTTAGTATTTGCAGGCCATACAGTTGTAACTACTCAGCAGCACTGTTGTGGCATGAGAATAGCTACAGGGAATGCCTAAACGGCTGTGGCTATGTTCCAATACAACTTTATTTACAAAAACAGATGGTGGGCCAGATCTGGCCTGTCGGCTACAGTTTCTCATTGCTGTTCTGTAATGTAAAACTATATTCTAAACTATATATGACTACCAGTAGATTCCAAAGCCCATAGCTATTGGAGTACAGTAACACCACTCCAGTGTGGATTTGTCTTTGAAGTTTCCCTTTCATTCATGCTGTTGAGTAAAGACCAAATTAGCATTTGTAAATTAAGACAACTAAACAGTTTTGTGCTTGGCCTTTTCTTATTGAAGTTTCTCTCCAGATTTTGAAATTAAGACATTTTTAGACATTTTATATTTCCTTTCTGAATAATATTTAAACAATGTGAGTTTTGTGGCCTTTCCTAACCAAAAGCCTTTAAATAAAGACATGTACTTTTTGGGGGGGGATGCTACCGGGGATTGAACCCAGGGACAGTCTACCTCTAAGCTACACCAGAGCCCTTCTTATTTTTTATTTTGAAACTCGATTTTGCTAAGTTGCTGAGGATCTTGCTAAATTGCTGACACTGGCCTCAAGCCCGTAATCCTCCTATTTCAGCCTCCCATGTACTGGGATTACAGCTGTATGCCACCATGCCTGGCAATAATGGCATGTTCTTTAATAATAGTTACTAACCACATTCAATTACAAAGCAAAGCCTAACACCTGTGGACTCCACCACATCAAAAGTACCACATTCTCCTTCACAGGATGCAAAATAGAACAATTCTTCTTACCCATCACTAACAAGGCCTCATGAAAGGAGAAATGTGAGAGGCAAAGAAAAAAGCTAACAAAAACAAATGACATAAACTCAAATGATCATTGATCCTCCACACTACACTTTCATTAGCACCTATCATCTGAGATGTTTTGATATGGAAAATTTAAGTCATGAAAAGATATTTCTGAATACAGACATTCTACCTCGGGGATATCTAGACATCCTATAGCACAGCCTCTAAAAAAAGTAAAATCATGAGCAAAGGAGTGATATGAAACCTTGGGGAGAAGCAGAAAGGACAGTTTCTATACTAAAAAGACTTACTTTTGAGAAAACCATTGCTAAAGTACAACCTGCTGGTGACAAGCCCTGCATCCTCGAGGCCCTAATGCTGAGCCCTGGATAAGTTGTTCACTTTTCTATCAGATAATCATACTTCATTTCTAATCACATTTTATTTCCTGGTACTTAGGGATAGGAAATGGAGCACTATGGGTGATTTAATTGTGTTTCCCAAAATGATACATGGCAGCCCTAAGCCTCTGTACCTCTATGGGTGACTTTATTTGGGAATAGAATCTTTGCAGACACAATCAAGATAAGATGAAGTCATGCTGTGTTAAGATGGGCACTAACCTAATAATTGCTAGGGCCACTGAGCAGTGTCACAAACTAAATGGTTTAAACAACAGAAATCTGCTGTCCCCCAGTGTGGGAGGTTAAAAGAATGCAATGAAGGTGTGGGCAGGTGGGCTCCTTCTGAAGCTGAGGGAAAATCCATTCTGGCCTCTCTCCTTGGCTCCTGGACAGCCACTGTCTCACTATGATTCTTCACATCCTTGTCCCCTCTGTCGCCTGGCTCTGTGTTCAAATTTTCCTCTTTTATAAGGACAAAAGTCACATTGGATTAGGGCCCATCCTAATGACCTCATTTTAACTTGATTTCCTCTGCAAAGACCAGCTCTCCAAATAAGATCCCATTCTGAGGTGCCAGGGTTAGAACTCCTGCGTATCTCCTGTTCATGCTTCTCTGGAGCATGAAAGACTTAATTTATTTCTAAGGATTTTTCTTTGTAATACAGGACCTTTATTTTTTTTCCTCTGGGCAGCTGGTTTCCACCCTCTCCTTGACACATAATTGGATTAGGCAATGCAGGACTGCTTCCTGAGGCATGGAGAACCTTTCTATCATGCATGTCTCCTGGCTTTTGTGATTGGTCCATTACATATAGAAAATATAAATCTTCAGATAATTTCAAAGACCTCATTAAGTCAAGTTTGCCTTTGATGCCCCAGGGAAGACATGTTCTCAATATGCTTCTCCTAGAGTTAGACTAAGATGCCTCAGAAATAAGTGCATCATTCCTGTTATATATGGTAACTTCTCTCAGTCACTGTAAAATCCTATCTAAATGCAATCTGCACGGCACCGTGGATGGACAGCTCAGTAATCACCCTGTTCAATATTCCTCAGCTCCACATGAACAGCAGCCACCCATCAGCAGGCAGCAATTGGGCACTACACAGAAGCTGCAACTGAGAATCAATACGGGTCTCCTTAAGCCATTGGACTCATTAGGTATTGTCTACCCTCACTGCAGTTTGTCATGCTCAGCCATGTCAAGTGGACAGGATCAGATCCACACAAATTGTTCATGGCCACAGGGAGCCCTTGCAAATTGCCTGACTTTGCAGCCCAGGAGGCAGAAGATTGTAATTCTGTTCTTGGCCCTGTGACCACCCATCGAACGCAACCCTCATTAAATTGGCACTTCCATTTTTGAGACACTGAAACAATGCTTTTAGAATCCTGGGGAGGGGAGTAATGTCATGCTTTCTCTATAGTATTAGCTCTTCAAGGAAAGTTTTCATGATTACAAGTATCTTAGAGATCATACTAGAGGTTATTTTCTTTCCTTGTACTTAGAGAGAACAAGGCGTTACTGTGGATTGAACTGTGTTCCCCAAAAGGATATGTGCCAGTCCTGACCCTCAATACCTATGAATGTGACCTTACTTGCAAGTAGGACCTTTGCACATACAATCGTTTAAGATGAGGTCACATGGAGTAAGGTGGTCACTAACCTAAGCGTACCTGTCCTTCTAAGACAAGGAAATTTGGATACCAAAGCACAGAGAGGTTGATGCCATGTGGAGATGCAGGGACAGAGGTGATGATGATGGAGGCAGAGATCAAAGCAATGCATGGGTTCTGCCAACAGCCACCGAGGACTGGTTAGATGTAAGGGAGGCTCCTTCCCCTAGACACCCCAGACAGAGCACGGCTCTGCCTGCACCTTCAGTTTGGACTCAAGCACTTAGAACTCAGAGGATGAATTTCTGTTGCTTTAAGCTACCCAGCTTGTGGTATCTGGGGTTTTTTTGTAGCAATCCTGGGAAAGTAATACAAGCTCTAAAATGTTATACATTCAAAAAAAAGTTCACACTTAGCCTCCCTGTGCTAAGTACTTGAAAAACACCACATGCATCAATTATAACTCCTTCCTGAGGACTCTATAATTTGGTTGGGGAAATAATGCATAAATAGCTATAATGCAAATAGAAAATTACATTGCTTCTAAAATCAGGAAAGATATAAATGGCTGGAGGTCCATTTTCTCCTCTGAACCTTCATTATCAAGACTGAAAAATGAACTTGATTCAATGACTCTCATTGACTGCCCTACACACACACTATGGGTTTGATTCACAGTGGAGGGCTGTAAATGCAGGAAGTCTTTGATCTATGCAAAATTTATTACACTTAGACTTCTGAAGCTTACATTTAATGTAAAGTTTCAGTTAGACAAAACACACACCACTTAAGGCCAGAAGAAATAAATAAGCAAAATCTTGATAAGAACAAATGCCTATCTGTTTACACTTAAGGAGAAATGCTGGTGAGAAAATGCAAGGTTGAGAAACAGAGATCAAATTTCATTCTTCTACATATGGATATCCAGTTTTCCCAGCACCATTTCTTGAAAATGTTGTCTTTTATCCAGTGTATGTTTTTGACTCCTTTGTCAAAAACCAACTGGGTGCAAGTGTGCCAATTTGTTTCTGTATCTTCTATTCTATTCCATTGGTTTATGTATCTGTTTTTGTGCCAATACCATGCTTTTTTTGTCATTATAGCTCAGTAGTATAAATTGAAATTAGGTATTGTGATGCCTCCAGAATGGTTCTTATTACTCATAATTGCTTTCGCTATTCTGGGTCTTTTTTTCTTCCATATGAATTTTAGGACTGTTTTTTTCTAGCTCTGTGAAGAATGTCATTAGTATTTTGATAGGGATTGCATGAATCTATGCATAGCTTTAGGTATTATGGCTGTTTTGACAATGTATATTCTTCCTGTACATAAACATGGGAGGTCTTTCCATCTTCTAAGGTTGTCTTCAATTTCTTCAGAGTTCTATAATTTTCATTGTGAAAGTCATTTAGTTCATTAGATTCTTGAGTTTTTGTTTGTTTGTTTTGTTTTTCATATTTGAGGCTATTGTGAATTGAAATGTCTGGATTTCTTTTACAGTGGATTCTTTGTTGATGTATAGAAAAGCTATTGATTTTTGAATCAATAGCCAGATTTTGAATCTGGCTATGTTGCTGAATTTTTTATCAGCTCTAGAAGTCTTCTGTAAGTATAAAATCAGAGGAGTAGCTGGTAAATATTTCCTCCCATTCTATAGGCTCTCTCTTTAGACTCTTGATTGTTCCTTTTGATGCACAGATTTTTAATTTGATGCCATCCCATTTATTGATTCTCAGATTTATTTTTTGAGCTTTGTTGGTCTTATTGAGATAGTTTCTACCAGTTCCTATATGTTGGAGAGCTGGTCCTAGGTTTCCTTCTAGTAATCGCAATCTTTCTGGTCTAATTTCTAGGTCTTTGATCCATCTTGAGTTGAATTTTGTGCAAGACTAATATCTAGAATACATGAAGAACTCAAAGCACTTAATACTAAAAAAAAACTTAATCAAGAAATATGCAACTGAACTGAATAGACACTCCTCAAAAGAAATATAAATGGCCAATAAATATATGAAAAAATATTCAAAATCATTAACAATCAGAGAGATGCAAATCATAACTACACTAAGATTCCATCTAACTCCAGTTAGAGAGGCAATCATCAAGAATACAAACAATAACAAATGTTGGTGAGGATGTGGGGAAATAAGAACCCTCAAATGAGTACAACTGCTATGGAGATCAATACAGGGGTTCCTCAGAAGATTAGGAAGAGAACCACCATATGACCAAGTTGTACCACACGCTGGCATATTTGCAAAAGAATTAAAGTCAGAATACCATAGTGATACATACATGTCTATGTTTGTAATAGCACAATTCACAGTAATCAAATTACGGAACCAATCGAAGTGTTCATCAACAGTGAATAGATAAAGAAAATGTGGTATATACACACAATGGAATTTTACACTGCCATAAAAAAGAACAAAATTATGTCCTTTTCAGGAAAATGGGGGGAACTAGAAACTAGTATTCTGAGTTCGGCTAGTCTCAGAAGTCCAAGGATTGTATGTTTTCCCTCATATGTGGAAGCTAGAGAGAAAATAGGAAACATTAAGGGTCTTTAAATAATATGGAGAAAGACCTATAGAGTAGAGGAAGGATTGGGGGAGGGAGTTAGGGAGGGAGTTAGGGATGGGAAGAGGGAGGATTGAGGAAGAAAACAGTTCAAAATAATACTATGGCAATATGTGAAGGTATTACTACCAATGTCAACTGACGTGTGGGGACGGAGGAGAGGGAACAGGGTGAGATGTGGAGGGAAGTACACGAAGGGCTGTGTGCACATATGCTTGTATCACATTGAACCTGACTATGATGTATAATTACAATGCACTAATAAAATAATGTTTAAAAAAGGAAAGAAAGAGAATGCGAAGTTGGCATGAGCACTGTATGGGTGGCATGTGGAAGTGCAACTGGCTTGTTTTGATTCTTGCAGTCTCTGCTTTTCCACAAATTCAGCATTTGCTGTAGAGCCTGTTATGCGACCCCAGGTCCTCACTTGCCCTTCTGTCAACAAAGGATAATAAGAGCTGCCTGAAAACCCCTCGCAGGAAATCATGAGGATTAATGAGAAAATGTTCTCCAGTTCAGTGCTCCTCAGAAAAGATGGTATCAAACAGGAAAGCTTATTGCTTTGTACCCCGAGAGGAAAAATATGCTGAAATAAAGTGTTTGCTCCTTGAAGGAATAGAAAGTACTACTGATTATCTGTGCAGAAGGCCCAAGTTTTAAATGTGCAGTGATTCTGAAAAACATTGTTTGAGAACAAGCAACTCTTCAGGATATCATACCCAAGTTTCTCATGGTCCTCTTCCAGTAACTTGAGAGAGAGTGTGACCAATGCTAGACGATTTAGAAATAATGCTGAACATGAAATAAACATATCATTATATCTGCAAATTAATTTAGCCTTTAGAGTTGTTTTATGGTTGAAAACCCAATGCCCAGGTGAACCCAAGGTTACTCATTCAGCTCTCTGCATTATAAAGGCCATTATGTAATCCCCATTACATAATATCCACTGAATCTATTTATACAAATGATTTTTCTCTTGCCTCTTTCATGTCTGCATTGTTCTAGCTATTCAATTGGCCATTTTTTCATATGCTTTGAACCCAATTATAATGCATTTCAGCTATGAAAGCATTTCAGGTAATTTGCATATTTCATGGATTTTCACTAATACAAAATAAAAATTTGGCATGAATTGGGGCTATAGAAGTTTGCCAAGAGAATCAGACATTAAAATACCAAGGCCAGACTAAATTGACTTTTCAGAGTTAAATGTGCTTTTGCGGTTTGTTCTTTTGCATTAAATTAGTCCTGCTGCCTTTACTCAAATCAAAAACCCCACCATCATCTACTCTAAATGCTTATTAGCAAAGTGGCTTGGACATTACCAAGTACATAGTTAACAATAACCTATCTCCTCAAATACCTCTTGTTTTTCCAGATAGAGTGCATGGATTTTGAAAAGACACAGACTCTGATAATGGTGTGTGTGTGTGTGTGTGTGAAGGGGGGTGGGTATTTGAAAAGTAAGAATGGGATTAAAAATATTGAAAAGTGGATATCTTTGTTAAAGTGACTCATAAACTAAGATTTCAGATATTTCAGAATTGTGTCAAAATTAAACTATAGGATGGAAAATATAAGATACTCTTGGACAAGAGGGTTAATGGCTGTTAAAGAAATGGTTGGTAGAAAAGAGTGAAATGAAGAAGTCAATTTACTTACAAATGCTACATATTCCGTGTGTCCAGGTTCATTACAAGATACAAATGAATAAGTGTTAGAGGAACGTGTATTTCCCAATAATTTTAAGAGTATCTCAGGAGAAGGAGAAGCAATGTGTTGGGGTCTGGGCTTCTCAACACTGGCTATATGTTAGAATCTTCTGGGCAGTTTCAAAGAGGACATCTGATAGAGCCTATCCCAGAGGCATCGATGGAGTCATCCCAGGGAAGGCTGAGCAGTGGTATCCTTTAAAATCTCCAGGGACAATTTTAATGTGCAGCAAGAATTGAAGTTGATATTTAATTCAGTTCATGTAAACTAATGAGTCCCATTATCTGGTCTACTTTATTGTTGTAATGTCAAGGCTCATATGTGACTGCCATTTACCACTTGGGTTTTGAAGCAGAGGTCTCCTGTGCCCCCCATCCACTGTTCTCACCTGACTCAGCAGAGTTGCCTAGATGAAAGCTTTGAATACCTGTATGAACTGAGGGGTTACCTGGGGATGGGGATATAGCTGAAGTGCAGATTCTAGCTCTAGAGGTCTGTGGCAGGGTCCACAGTTTAGCAGGTCGACCAGCTTCCAGGGTCCACTGGGGCTGATGCTCAAGAACCACTTAATGAGTCTTCTTTCCAAATACCATTGAAATTTCTTTCTTTTGAAAACACTTGTATTTGTGGGGAGAGCAGAGATTCAACAAACCATCAATGTATAAACACCCACACTAATTAATAAAAATGTAGATGTCTTCATTTCTTATTACTTACATGCAATGTAAATATAACTACTATTCTAATGAAAGTGTGCTAATCAAATCGATAGGGCAGTGCTCTTGCCTATGAATCCTGACATTACTATTCTTTGGGTCCATGTGATGCCACCTTGTGCCCATACATGATAGAAATCTCAGACTTACACATGCAAAGAACATACTTAATTTCTGTAATTCCACTTAGTGTAGACTCTGAATTACCAATCATCCCTCCAGATAGAAAACAGTGCTAGTTCTTTGGAGTGCAACTCCCATTGCCAGGGTTTGTCCCACAGCTCCAGGTCTCTTTCTTGCCAAGGTACCAGGTAAAGACGGAAACAACCAGTTGTGCTAGGCTCTGTACCAGCAGGGAACAGTATAATGCGATGAAAAAAATGCTCTTGAGATTATATTCCTTGTCCTGAAGAGGGGAGAGGGGAGAAGGCAAGAGAGCCAAAATCCTTGAGCAAAACTCAGTTCTTCCTTTTATTACAGGTTTACAGAATTAAGATTGGGTCATTAAATCATTGGCTGTCTCTCACTAAGGAGTATAGCATTGAGTTAGGAATGCTTTAGAAGATAAGTTGTTATCTGGCAGTTTTTGCAAGAGCAGCAGAGGTTGCTGTCTTCAGCTCCCTCCTTGGAGCAGTCTTCTACCCTTAAGCGAAGCAAGGAAAAGGTGTAGTAAAACAGAAGGACATAGCTTAGATAACAAAGGGTCATCAAGGTCACTGTTTTCAGTTCCCTCAAGAAAGGCAGTCTTCTGCCAAAGCAAGCAAAAATATATAAATCTTTAAGCCAATAATTTTTAGACTTAGAACAATTTCCCACACAGTTGCTCCCTCTTCAGTCTGCAACACAGTACCTCATAGCTCCAGGACCTTCGGGTATAGGACAAAAGGCTACCTACCCACTTAATGTGCTTTGATTGATTAATTTACAACTCACTGTGGGAAACATCCACCTCTCCAATTTACTCAGCTAATTCTTTATTTGTGGACAGATAATACTCTGTAAAAAAAAAAAAACACTAACACAGAGGCCATCTTTTCTTTTACATCTTTGAGCACTTAGTTCACCTTTCTAAGAGAGGATACACACAGCAATAGGTTTTAATGAAAGATATTAAGGTCTTTATTTCAGTCAGGATTCTCACTGCAGTGACCCAAACACCTGACATGTTCAACATTAGAGGAAGACAAATTTTTGCTCATAGTTCTGGAGATTTCAGTCCATGTTAGACTGGTTTCCAAGCAGGAACCACAGCTTCAGATCTTTAGGGCATTGTGGTGGAGAGCAGAGGGTAAGAGTGAGAGCTTGGGTTATCTCATGATGGCAGGGGAAAGAGAAGAGCAGGAAACTGCAGTAGCCAACCTGGAAAAACTCTGTCCCTGGTCAGGACACCAGAGACTCCTCCCCAGCAACCAAGTCCAGCCTCCAACATGGCTGACTCCTACCCATGATGTCTAGAGAATATTTTAAATCCAAACTATAATAGCTGTTATAAACTTCCTACCACTTAACACAATATGCAGCAATATGAAAGTGCTACTTGCAATTTCCTCTTGCCAATGCCTTCAACATATGATTTCTATAATCTGGTTAATTTTAAAATGTAACCAACTAGATTTCTCTTAAGTATTTCCTATATATGGTTTTATTCTTTTTTAACCATGTTTTTGCCCTTTAGTTTAATTTGGAAAAAGTATTTCCATGGTGTGGCAGATATTTTTCTTAATTCTTCTGTTAATTTTGAATCTTTAATAATATAAAGTTTTTTAACGTTTGAAAATAAATTTAACCACATTTTTCTTCTAATGTTTGAGCCACTATCTCCTGCAGAGAAAAATTTCAGGTAACATACTTCAATAAAGACTCATAAATCTTCTTCTAGAACATTCATGCTTTAATATGTGGACATTTAAATTTGTAATCAATCCCTAATACTTATTTACTCATTCCATGCTAGCATAAGATATCCTCATTCTCTCAAGTTTTGAGAATATTATTATTTTAACTTTCATTTCTGAGGCATAGACAGAAAAGTGAGAAAACATCCCTCCTGATGTTTTCAGAGCCATTCTTGATTACAGGAGCAGGCAATCGTGACAGCCCACTGGGGAAAAAGCAGATTGGAGAGGTGCTAAGCATGGCAGAAAGAGCCTGGATGGGCTCAGAGGATGAGTAGAGGCATCTCAAAACCTACAGAGCTTAAGACTGTCCTCTGATGAGAAGAATGCTTTTGTGCACAGAAACAATTGAAAATCCTAGCAGCATTGAGAAGGTGCCCTTCCATGCTGGAGTGGTGGCAGAGGACATCTACCAGTTAAATGAGATCCAGAGTCTTATAACATGATACCCAAAATGTTAAGATTTCAACTGAAAAACAGTCATCATTCTAAGAACCAGGAAGATCTAAACTTGAATGATCAAAGTCAAAGTATAGATGCACATGGGGGAATGACCTAGATGTTAGAATTACCCCATAAGGACTGTGAAAACATAAAGTGTTCCAACAAACCGTGACAAACATGCTTGAAACCACAGAGACATAGAAAGTCTCAGGAAAGAAATAGAAGATGCAAATAGCTAAAGGAAATTTTAGAACTAAAGCTTATAGTTACAAAATTCTTAAAAAGGTATGGGAACAACAACAGGATGGAAGGGACAGAAGGAAGAGTCAGTAAGTTTAAGAACAGAACAATAGTTTGTTCAGAACAAAGGCACAGAACGATGTTTTGTTTCTGTTATTCCTTGCTGAATGACAGAAAGAAAATAAACTGAAAACAATGAGCAGTCTCAGGAACATGGGACACTATCACAACAGCCCAAACACCGTGTCATGAAAATGCCAGAAAGAGAAGAGAAGGGGGAAGGAAAGGACTGAAAAGTGTTAAACAAATATTGGTTGAAATTTCTCAATTTGTTCAAAAGACATACACTCATAGAGTAAAGAAACCATTTGAACCCAAAACAGAATAAACTAAAAAAAAGTATACCAAGACATATCATAATCTGACTTCTAAAAACTAAAAAAAAATCCTTAAAAATAGGTGGAGGTACATAATTCATTTCTATTTAAAAAACATGCCGGGCGTGGTGGCGCATGCTTGTAATCCCAGTACTTTGGGAGGCAGAGACCGGAGGATCCGGGTTCGCGACCAGCCTCAGCTCTCTCGGTCTCTCTCTCTCTCTCTTTTTCTCCTTAGTGAGGCCCTCTGCAACTTCGTGAGACCTGGTTTCAAAATAAAGTATAAAAAGTAGGGCCGGGGACGTAGCGCGGAGGTAGAACGCCCCTGCGTTCAACCCCTGGTACCGCAAAAAAAAATAAATAAAAAAAAACATGTATGCAAGAAAGAAATGGCTCAATTTTTTCATGTGCTGAAAGAAAATAACTATCAATGCAGAATCCTATAATCAGATAAAATGCCTTGATAATGAAAAGGAAATCATCATTCTATACCAAGCAAAAAGTACCTTGGTAATGAAGAGGAAATCAAGGTATTTTTTGGTGAGGAAATTTGTCACCATCAGACTTATTTAAGATAATGGCTAAAAGAATTCCCTAAGTATAAAGAAAATTATAAAAGAAGGAGTCATGGAATATCAGGAAAGAAGAAAGAATACACTAAAAATAAATTATGAGAAATATAAAGTATTCAGTAATACACAAGAAGGTAGGAAGAAGAAAACAGAAAAATAAAAATAGTAAAATAAAATTCCAGATTTAAAATATATTAATAATCACATTAAATTATATTATATATAAAAGATGTGTCAATTTAAATACAGAAATTTGAGGCATAGATTAAAATATATGATCTAACTATAGGATGTCTACAAGTTTACTTCAAATATAAGGATAGAGATAAGTTGAAAGTAAAAGCATGAAAAAGGATATGCCATACAAGCAAAATCAAAAGAAATCAGGATTGATTAATATCATATAAAGTATATTTCAGAGCAAAGAAAATTACCAGGACAAAGAAACATTATATAATGATAAAGTCACAACCAAGAAGACATATCAGTCCTAAATGTGTATGCACCAGCAGCAGAATTAGAAAATGTGTGAAGCCAAAACTGATTAAAATAAAAGGTAAAAAAAAATCAACAAATATATTTGGAGACTTCAACACTTTTTTCTCAACAATTGATGTAGCAACTAGACAGAAAACCAGCAAAAATATAGAAGGATGTAACACCAACCACCAAAAGGACCTAATCAACATTTTAGTACATCCTATCCTCAAACAACAGACTACTTTCTTTTCAAATTCTCATGGAACATGTGCTAAAAGAGACCATATCTAAGGCCAAAAAGCAACCCTCAAAAATGCAAAAGAATTGAAATTATACATCAGAAACAACTGACCAAATAGAATCAATCCAGAAATCAATGATAGAAAGAAAATCTCCAAACATAGGAAAGTAAACAACATACTTCTAAATAGCCCATAGATCAAAAGGGAATATTCACAAGAAATAAAAAATACATTGAATTGAATGTCAGTGAAAATAGAACAAATCAAAACTACTGAGAGGAGGCTAAGGTTGAGAGAAAAATGTACAGAGCTAAAATCTTATTTAAGAAAAAAAATGAAAGCCTCAGAAGTATAAGCTCCTATTTCAAGAACTAGGAAAAAGAGTTAATTAAGTTCAAAACAAGCATAAGAAAAGAGATCAATGCAATGTCTAACATGAAAGCAATGGAGAAAATCAATGAAACAACCAAACAAGCTTGTTCGTTGAACAGATAAATAAAGCTGTTATTTCTAAAACAAGGTGAACATGAAAAATATAGAAGACACAAGTTAGTAATATCAGAAATGAAATAGCATAAATCACTGCATACCCTGCAGATACCAGTAGAATAATAAAGGAATGATATTAGCAACTCTACTTAAATAAATTTGACAACATTGATGAAATAGTCTAATTCCTCAAAAAGAACAAACTACCATAACTCAAGGGATATGAAACAATTTTAACTTTCCTATAGTTACCAAGAAAATGGAATTCATAATTTTAAACTTCCTCTCAAAATAAGAAAACTAAAAGCCCTGATGACTTCACTGGTAAATTCTACCAAATAATTAAATTGGTAGAAGTTGAATGCCAGTTTTATGCAATCCAGAAAACAGAAGAGAAGAAACATTGCCCAACTCATTTTGTGAAACCAGAACTACCTTTATACCAAAACCAGACAAACTACCATGAAAGAGTCATATATATCAGTCCCCTTTAAGAACATAAATGGAAAAAATTAGATGAAAGAATTCAGCAGTATATAAAAGAAAGTGTACACAGTAAACAAGTGGAGATTATTCCAGGATTCCAAGATGAGTCCATTATTCCAAGATCAATTGAGAGGCAGAATTCCCAGGGAAGTTTCAGAACCCTAAAGAGTGAATGATTTCACCAGAAGTCCTGAAGCCATTTAAGGGCATAATGAGAAGCCCAAGCCTGTGATCCCTCACAGATTTTGATCTTGTAAATTGAAGGGGTTCAACTGGGTTACAGTGAAGTGTCCTGCTAACCTGTGTTCCCTGCCAACAGGTTGTTTGTGTGACAGTTAATAGAGGCAGCCACAAATACTCATCTGCTCCTTCCTCTTCCCAGGATATGGCAGGGCTGAGCTTCCTCTCCCCTTTAGAAAGTGAGTGTGGATGCAACTTGCTTTGGACATTGATATGTGGATGGAAGTGACAAACTTCCGGAGCCCATATCTCATTTACCACATTCCCTCTCATTTACCATGGCAGCTGAGAAAACGTGCTGATATGAAGCTTCTGTCACTCTGAACCTTGAATAGCTAGGAACAACATAGCACACCTGCCCACCCAGCTTGGACAAGTGGTGTGAATGAGAAATTAAGCTTAGTTATCTCTAGCCATGGAGATTTTTCAGGATTATTTGTTACTGCAGTAAAACCTAGTTTATCATGACTAATGCCCAACAGCCCAACTTCTGCAAACTTCCAATTGGTTGTACTTGACTTAGAGTGATCTAGGATAATAAGTGATTATGAGGATGAGGATGATAATAATGATGATAGGATAAATGTGTTTTATTTATGAAAAATAATTTTCTAATGCATGACAACTACAAAACATATTTATGACTTCACTTGCTCCCTGTGATTTATAGATCTCCAGCTTTTCCCAAGATTTCTGATTCTGAGGCTAAGAACTGGCAATGTTAGGTTCTTTGAGAAATATAGCCCTAAAGTGACAGTCTACAAAGGCGCAGAGAGAGCCAATTTTGCAATTCAGTGATCAGTGAATTAGACTTCAAGAGGCGAATTCAAAAAGAAGGTTCATAGAAATATAATGCAGTCAGTTTTCTCCTTTGGGATCATAATTCATTAGGTTTAGCATTTTGTATTTGAGACTTGTTATTAATGTTTATGGCAATGAATGAGGTAGATGGCATTCAACTGAGATAATAAGAGAAAAGTTACATGAAAAATTAAAACAGCAAGGTTGTTCAGCACAGTCGCTTGCTAATGAAAATCCATTACTAATAAAGATGATTATCATATAACAGGGAGACCCACTGAAGGCCCTTGAAGTCCAGAAGTATAACAGCCATCAAAGAGTTAGGGGTAAACTAAGGCAGAGGACATAAGGAGAGGTTCCCAAGCAGTTGTTGGAATCCTAGAAACCCAGGCTGCTGAACACTGGGGACTGGGAGGACACTTCTGCTTTGTAAATGAGAAGCAAAGGCTCCCCCAGGACGTCTTCTGGCTGCTGCTGTTCTGGGCTGATTGTACTTGAAGGCGCAGGTGTCCTCCCTAGAGGAGTCTTTCAAACAAAGCTCCACCTAGTGCTCCTGCCTATTCCAGCATGATTTCTGCCTCTGTTTCATTAGGTGCATGCATTATCAAGAACAGTAAAATAGTAGAAAGTCCTCAGCTGAACTCTACAACAACCACAACAACAGCAGCAAGTGTATCCTGCCCTGCTCTCATTCTTGTGCTGAAGATACTGAAACACTCTTACTGCCAGAGCCAAACCTGCATCTATTGCTTGTCTGATGATGGGAACTGTCTTTCTTTTTTCTCAGTCTTAACAGTGTTTATTTGCATTGAAGAAGTACATGCTAAGACAGAGGGAGAACACTTTTTTTATATTCTTGGGAAACATTCAGGAATAACAAAAATAATAGTTGCTAAGGATGAGGATGTGAAGTTTGACATAGTGGGTGGTCAGAAAGTTGTGTGAACAATTAGGGGATATTGGTAAGACCCTGAAGGCTAACGTACAAATAGCCCTTGTTGCCCCCAAAGACAGCTGGTTATGGAATCTCTACTTTCTAGGGTAAAGTTGAGGTAACACCTATTGAGTTGTCTTTCAGTCACTGATATCTGCTGCAAACCCAAAAGAATTTCCATGGAATAATCTACAAAGGCTCTTTTGTGTATTTTGTATAGACTCCCAGACATATCTTGAGTTTGGTAACTGGTTCTTCTGTCCATACCGACCATTCCTTATCAACATGGTAGGTCTTGCTACGCATCCATAACATCTGTGTGCTAGGACCCAAAATAGAAAAATCAGCAAGACATAGCCCTTCCTTACAGCCTACTTCTAAGAGACAAAACAGGTCAGCCCTAAAATCAGCTTCTCCTACTCTTTTGATAGCTTAGCAGAGAGATGTGTTTGCTTGTAAGAATTTTCACAACAGAAGATCAGGCTAACAGAGACAGCTCACCCTGCCTCACAGGGCCACTTCCCTAACCAGGAGGTACCACCAGAAGGAGCCACAGTGTTCCCTGCTCCATGACCCCATGAAGAAGTAGAGCAGCAGAACCATGCAGACTCTGTGTCTTGGCAGGTTGAACAAGGGTATCAAGACTAAGGTGTGGAATAGTGAAACTCAGAGGTGTGTGTGCTCTCCTGCTTCTCTGCTCTGACGATTCTCCCCAGTAAACCCCATGTCTATCTAGCATGTACTATGGGTGTCTAGTAGCATGTTCTAGGAGCATCTGACAGTGATTTCTTTTCAAAGTTCAAGAGGAGCAGAGATGAGTAAACAACCAACCCAGGAGAGGTTGTATTGAAGCAAAAACAATATTCTGTGCACAGTAAAAAAAGGGCACTAACTTCATCTATACTCTAGGAGATGGCTTCTTGGAAGATGTGGTCATTAGACTGGACCCTGAAGGCTTAGTAGAACTGCATACTGGCAGAGGGAAGACACAGGGGGTGAAGGCAGGAACTTGGAAACTGTAGGGTATGTGAATGGTGCTAGGGTCAGAATGTGTCCCCAAAATTCATATGTTGGAACTTAATAACCAATGTGAAAGTATTAAGAAGTAAGGCCTATAGGAGGTCACTAATTGGATTAGTGACCTTATAAAAGAGGCCCTAGGGAGCTGTTCAACCCTTGCCTCTCCTCTGCCATGTGAGGACACCTAGGTGGCCCCATCTATTGGGAATACATCCTGAGCAGATACCAAACCTTCAGCACCTTGATCTTGGACTTCCCAGCAGCCAGGACTGAAAGAAATAAATGCTTAGTATTTATAAATTACCCAGGCTAAGGTATTTTGTTATATCCACACAAAAGGACTAATACAGGTTATGAGAAACCACACAGGGCCCAGAAGCATGTGCTCTTGGAAGATCACCTCTCTGCACATAGCAGAGAGCTGGTGGAGCAAAGCCTGCATTGTTCCATGGCACAGTCTCCCCGAGAATACCTGTATCAGTAGGAGAATCATCAATAGGAAATCCTAGGACATAGAGCAGAAAGGGACCTGAGATCCATTAGAACATTTTTCTGTACTCGGAATGGTTTTCCCTCCCTTCTTCAAAGTGTTGCCTCCTCTAAAGGGGACAGCCTTGAACTTTTATACATAGCAAACATTCTGTTAAACACATATTTATTTCAGGGGACACATTTGACTAAGCATTTACTTGGTACTTGATGGTGGTGGATAGGTCCTAAGAATTGAATTTATGTTTTTTCTTCTGTTAAATTCTGGGGTTTGCATTTGTTGTTAAAATAGGTCTATAGTTATCAATATCAAAGAAGAAACGATTACTCCTCTTTAAACTTTCTAAGAAAACATCTGTGTTCAAACACCAAATAATATATCATCTCTCTATGACATCCCATGAAGAATGACAATTTTCTAGTAAGGCTTATTGATGTTGCTGTTAGTAGCATAAATACCAAGAAAAAGTTGTAAAAGGTCACCCAAATACTTTATAACTTCTTCTCAAAAAAATCTATAATACCATTAACAGAAGTTAGGATTTTAAATTTAACCAAAAATTCCAGTAACTAGGTGTTGACAGCTGTAGGTGTCCAAGAAAAGAGATCTTAAAGATTAGAGATCAGGAAAAAAATATAAATTTTATAAGAGAACTCAAGTTGAAATATTACAGTTTCTACAGATTGAGCTGAATTGGTAAAAAGGGCAGGTTTAGCACATTAAATTAAAGATGGATGTAATGTTCGTTTTTACCACTCCTTCCAACCACCTTATTTTTCTAATGCATAGCTGACTCTGACCTTCTCAAGTATCCATTCCCAGAAGTTGTGGTAACTAGTTTTTCTGAGATGGAAGGATGGGCAGGGAACATTACAGTGCTCACCACAAATTTCTATAAAAGTTTTCAACCTAGAATCTTATATTAAGCTTTTTTAGACATAAAGATGAAATAAAGGAAGGCATTTTCAGACAAATAAAAGCAAAGACAATGTATTGCTATCAACCTGAACAAAGTGAAGTTAAAGAAATCTCTTCAATTTAAAGGAAAATGGCACTTTGTGGGAATGTGTGTCTACATGAAGGAGGGTAGAACAGGGGAAATAGCTCTTATATAAGTAAATATAGCAGAATTTTAAAAATGTATGCTAAGCCAGGTGTGGTGGCACATGCCTGTAATCCCAGTACTTGGGCGGCTGAAGCAGGAGGATCATGGGTTCACAGCCAGCCTCAGTAACTTAGTGAGGCCCTCAGCAACTTAGTGAGACTCTGTTTCAAAATAAAAAAATAATAATAAAATAGGTCTGGACATGTAGTTCAGAGGTAGAATGAAGCTGGGTTCAATCTTCAATACCAAATAAATAAATAAATAAACGTTAAAGCTATCCTATTGAGGATATAAAAGATCTTTGATTATATAAATTATAGTTACAAATATATTTAACAATTAGAACATAAAACTGAGAATATATTTATATGTAAGTACATATATAATTATATACTTCATATACATTTTTAAAATAAGAGTTCCATACATATTAACAAAATAGTATCTCTCTAAGAAATAAGTCTTTTTAAAATAAAAATTATTAGCAAGAGGAGTGCACTGTTTTATATTTTTGCAAATGTCTATAGTGCCTCACTTACGACAGTCTGACTTGCTTGTCTGTTTTCACATTCCATATGTTACAATAACAGATATTACATAACTTTGGAAAGTGTGAATATACATTCATGGTAGAAGGAGAGAAAAAAGGTAAATAAGGTCTTATAATTATTCTGAAAATAGTTTCAAATTCATGAACAACTTAAAAGAGTTTAAGCATTTCAGGAGTCATAAGTTGAAATCAATTGGTTTAGAGCTAAAATAAAAATATATTTTGGAGTTTAAAGCATACATAAAAAGACAAAACAGCATACAGAAGTGGGTGGAGGGAATGGAAATCTATTTCTGTAAGATTATGATACTCTACGAAAGCATTATAATTTAAATTTTAACCATTGTAAGTCAAACTTGTATATTAACAAACTAAAACAGTCATAGGGAAAAATGGAGACATTTATAGCTAATATTCCAAGAGTGGAGATAAAACAGGATAAGAAAAATTAATCACTTAATCAACAGAAAGGCAGGAAAGGAGGAAGGAAGAAGTGATGTACAGATGTGACTAATGGTAAACAAATGGCAAGAGGGAAGGTTACATTCCAAAATAGCAGAAAACACATTCAGCAAGAGTTGTCTAAAAAGTCCAATTCAAAACACATACACCAATTCAGAATTCTCATTCAAATGTAGGACATGAAAAACCGTATGTTGAGCATTGGCCTAAACATTAAGTGTAAAAATGCATCAAAGATAAAAAGAAAGATAATATCATTGCAGATACTAATTATAACTGACAGCAAAAGGACATACTCATAAAACAAATAAATCAAGAAGATTTAAACGATCTATCTATATATGTATATATCTATTATAGAGCTTCCACATGCATTCAGTACTAACACAAAGGAGAGAGAGAGAGACAATTCTGTGATCATAATGGGAGATTTTAACAGTTGACTCTCAACTGTCATAGTACATTAGATGAAAACAAATAAAACAACAGGAATAGGAAACACTTGAAAAACTGAGTAACACCATCAGCCAACTTGACCCAGTTGGCATTTATAAAACATTTCATCTTCAAGGAGCAGGAGGTGCACATTCTTTTCAAGTGCACAAGTAACCATACCACACCTTCTTTATTAATTAAAATTATTTTAGGGAATCCTGGGGATTGAAGTCAAGGGTATTCTACCTCTGAGCTATACCCCCAATGCTTTTTATTTTTTACTTTGAAACAGGGTCTCGCTGAGTAGCTGAGGGTTTTGCTAAGTTGCTGAGGCTGGCCTCAAACCTGCACTCCTCCTGCCTCAGCCTCCCAAGCACTGGGATTACAGAAGCGTACCATCAGGCATCACTCTGATATATACAAACCCCAAATTGTGCATATTAGTAGGGTATCATGTGATGTTTCGATACATGTATACATTGTATAAGGTTTAAATCAATTGATATAATCATGTGATTTTTGTCCTTAGCTCTGTTAATGTGGTGAATTACATTTACTAATTTGCAAATGTTGAACTAGCCTTGCATAAACAACCTATATCCTCAAATGTCTATCATTTCTGTGTAGTTAAACATTTAAAATCCTTTCTTCTAGCTTTTGAGATATGCAGCATGTTATTATCTATAGTCACCCTACTGTCAATAGCTCACCAGAACTGCTAACTCCTATCCACACATAATGTAGCACCCATTGACCAACCTTTCCTCACTCCTTCACCCTCCCCATCCTCCGTTAACCACAATTCCACTCTCAACTCCTAAAAAGTCAATATTTTTAGATTCCACATACAAATGGGATCATAGAGTACTTGTGTATCTGATCCTGGCTTATTTCATTGAACATAATGATCTCCAATTCCATCCATCTTGTCACAAATTACAAGATTTCTTTATTTTTTATGGCTGAAGAGTATTCCACTGGGTATACGCCCCACATTTCCTTATCTTTTCACCCACTGATGGACACTTGGGTTTGTTTCCATTTCCTGGCTATGGTGAACAGTGCTGCGGTCACCACGGGAGGGCAGATGTCCCTTCAATGTGCTGATTGCATTTGCTTTGAACTTATATCCAGGAGTGGGATTGCTGGATCATAGCACACATTTTAATAAATTTAACTTAATAATTAAAATTGTACAGTGTACATTTGCTGACCACAACAGTATTAAAATAGAAATCAACAATCCTATCTGAAAACTTCCCAAATATTTGATAACTAAACAACACAATTCCAAATTACACATGGGTCAAAGAAGCAATCACAGGAAACATTAAAAGTAGTTCAATAAATAATAATTCAGTGGCGCACGCTTGTAATCCCAGTACTTGGGAGGTGGAGACCAGAGGATCCAGGTTCGCGGCCAGCCTCAGCTACTTAGTGAGGCCCTCCACAACTTCGTGAGACCCAGTTTCAAAATAAAGTATAAAAAAATAGGGCCGGGGGTATAGCTCGGAGGTAAAATGCCCTTGGGCTCAATCCCCGGTACCACACACACAAAAAAAAATAATAAATCAGAATGAGCAGATTCCAAGATGGTGACTGAGGGAGAGACCACATTGCGATCCCTCTGAGCTCAGGTCTCAATTGGTGTGAAAGCAGCTTCTGGACAAGAGAAGCAATGAAAAATTGAACTAAACAATGAAAACTTTGAGACGCAACAGAAACAAAGCCAGAAGACAAAACAGAGGATAGTAAAGAGCTCCAAGCTCATTACCTAGGGAATGGTGGTGTCAGTGCCATCTTGGCAAGACTGCACCAGCGGCTACCGGCATTGTGGCTTCCACACCCACCAACAAAGAAGCCAGAGACCTGTTGTAAATCCAGCAACTATAGATCAGCAGCAACAAAAGTGAACAGCAACTCACTCCAGCTGGACATATCAAAATCTCTGGGACACTCTGAAGGCAGTATTAAGAGGGAAATTCATAGCACTGAGTGCTCACATAAGAAGAACAGAAAATCACCAAATAAATAATGACACACCTCAAAGTCCTTGAAAAACAAGAACGTCTAATCCAAAAGCCAGTAGAAGACAGGAAATTGTTAAAATCAGAGCAGAAATCAATGAAGTAGAGAATGAAAAAAATACAAAAATATCGACAAAACCAAAAGCTGGTTCCTTGAAAAAATAAACAAGATAGATAAACCATTAGCCACCTAACCAAAAGAGAGAGAAAATCAACCCAAATTACTAAAATAAGATATGAAAAAGGTGATATTTCCACCGACAGTGTGGAAATCCAGAGGATTATCAGAAACTACTTTGAAAAACTGTACTCCAACAAAAGGGAAAACCTAGAAGAAATTGACAAATTTCTAGACACGTGAACCTACCATATGACCCAGCAATACCACTTCTAGGTATCTACCCAAAAGAATGGAAACCAAAGTACCAGATTAATGGATGCGTATCTATGTTTATAGCTGCACAATTCACAATTGCCAAACTATGGAACCAACCAAGATGTCCATCAACAGATGAATGGATTACAAAACTATGGGATATGTACACAATAGAATTTTAAGCATAATGAAAACATTATGCTTAGTGAGATTAGTCAGTCACAAAAAGTGAAAAGTCGGATGCTCTCCCTAATATGCGGAAGCTAGGGAGAATAGGGCGTAGGAGGGATTTCAGACAAAGATGGAGAAAACCTTTGATGAGTAAAGAAGGCAACCTAACTGAGGGAGATGGGAGGGGGGAAGAGGGAAACACCCTAGTGCACAGGATGTACATACACAAACTTATCAAAGTCAACTACTATCCTGAGCATGAGAAGGAGGGAAGGGGGAGGGACTGGGCTTGGGAATCAGGGGAGGGCTAATTGACCGATGTGTCATGTATACTTCTATCACTCTGAAACCCATCAAGATGTAAGATTACAATGGACCGATAAATTAAAAAAATAAATTTAAATAAATAAATAAGTAAAACAATACCTATTAATTGTATTAACACCCCAAAACCAAACCTTAGAAGAGAAACCTAACTTTTTCTGCTTATGTGAGAGGAAAAGATTCAAAGAAATTACCTAAGCTTACACCTTAAGAATCTAGAAAAAAAAGAAAAATTTGAATGTCAAGTAAATAGAAAGAAGAAAACCACAAATATGAAGGCAGGAAAAACAAAGCAGAAACAAACAAAAAGAGAAGATAAATAAAAACTGGTCTGTATGTAAGAAAAGAGCTTAGAAGTGATCACTTCATTCCAACAGGTAAAATGCTGAACAAGCAGATTAACACCTCTTCTTAGGTTCATCCAAAATGCGAGGAGACAGAGCAAACTGCTGCCTCAGAAATTGGAGGGACAGATATGTGGACACAGAGAATCAAAACTTAACAGGAACACACTCCTCAGTAGATGCATGGGCAGGAGCCAGAGACAAATTGGAAATACCTGAACCAGACCTGGCAAGTTGCCAGAGGCTCATGGTGGGCACACCTGAAAGGTAGGAACTCCAGAGACACAGTCGCTCTTTCAAGAGTTTCGATTTCTACAGATCTTCCACATTCTTGCAGTGAAGATTGGGTAAAATATCTACCGATGTTTCTGGCAAAGAAGAAGACAAGAAAACACTTTGAAATACTCCAGTGCCTTCTTTTCTACTTAACCATACCAGCCCTCTGGAGAAAGTGTGTAAGCAGAGCCTTAACCCGTTGGGGTTTGATCAGAGACTAGCCTGGGAGAAAGGAAATATACACTGTAATTCCTTCCAGCCATCTTGTACCACCTAAAAGGGTGGGAAAAAAATCCTGAAAAACACCTGTGAAGTTCAAAGACAAGGGCACAGGGCTCAGTAAAAGGGTGAAACAGTCACAGAGATACTAATGTACATACACCTCTTAATTTTTATCTACCAGCATCTCTTTGCCTTTCCTCCTTAACAGACCCTGATTTCATTGGACAATGTGGTCCTCCTCCAGCAGCCTAGGCGATTTGTCAAAAGCTGACTCCATCCTTCCTCCCCTCCATCTTCTATTTGCTCATTTAGGATGTGGCACACACCAGTATGCTTCAAAATACAATTGAAATATTAACTCAGTAATATCCCTAATTTCCAGTATGACCCCCCAGTCATTTAAACAAATTAGATTCAGCCTGTCTCTAATTCTTGTGATTAGCTGAGGCCAGAGGGATATGAAGAGAGGTTTCCCCTGGCTCGGAATGAAATTCCTTCTCATTGTCCAAGATGGGACCAGGAAAATTCTCCATGACCAGGGAAGAATGAGGAAGGCTGGAGCTCCAGGTCATAGCAAGCCTGCCCAGGAACCATTCCTGGGAGGACCTGGACTGTGGACCATCAGGCCTGGAGGGGAGACATAGTCTGGATCCCCATCACTCCTTGGAGCAAGAGCACCCCTCAGCACCAGACCTGCCGCACCTGGGACCACCAGATGTGGGCAACGGGGCGTCCTTGCTGTTCCAGGCACTTAGGGGTAGCTGCCTGCAATTTAAAATAACACCAATGTTTCATAGAAGAAAGAACCTGGTTGTTTCTAATTAAGTGGATAAAATACCTTGCTAAAGAGAAGCCTGCAGTGGACTAATTCCAGGAAGTTTATCTAAATACAAGACTTTGTCCAGGGACCAGTTCATCTTTTAATTAAGGCCAAATTAGTTTTTCTTTCCATGATTTGTTTCTGTCTTTTCTGTGTGCTTGTGGTACTGGGGATTGAACCCAGGGGCATTTTACCTCTTAGCTACACCCTGAGCCCTTATATTTAGTGTGTGTGTGTGTGTGTGTGTGTGTGTGTGTGTGTGTGTGTGTTTCACCTCTGAGCTATACCCCCAACCATTTTATTTTCTATTTAAAAACAGGGTCTCACTAAGTTGCTGAGGGTCTAAGTTCCTGAAGCTGGCCTTGAACTTGTGATCTTCTGTCTCAACATCCCAAGTACTGGATTACAGGCATGTGCCACAGCACTGGACTTCTTTCTCAGTCTTAACACCCAAATTGGTAAATGTATATCTCCACATATATTATATCCAGGGCACTCAGTGAATATGTAAATGACTGGCAATGTCCACACAAAGTCAATTATAATTAAATTAATCATGCTTCCAGCTTGGCAATTCATTATGAGGAAGAAAATTTTCAGATGACTTTGAATTAATGCACGAATAGCATATGAGTCTCCCATTCCTTCCCTTGAAAGAATGACTATTAGTTAGATAGTGGCGGTGATTTAAAATGCATTCCATTTGGAAGTCTGCTCTAGGAACACCCCCACAGAAGTAAGAGAAAATGAAACAATTTGATATGCATACAGCGCTCTTGTAAACTGTATTCCAGCAAAGAAACAAGATGAATCTGTGCACAATCAGATGTGGCAGTATGTTGATTCCGGTCCTGTCAGGGTTCCAGGGAACTTATTATAGTAATATACATCTTCCTGAAGACACAGTGCAAAGTCCACATCTGTGGAAGGGGCACCATGGCAGGAAGCTGGTTTTATAGGCCTGGTTGAATGTCTCTCCCAGGACTTCACATCCTGAACATGCAGTGTCAGGTGGTGGGGCCGGCTGGTGATCATATTATTCCTGGAGGTAGTGATGGGGTTGGACCAACCAAACCCTTTCCCTGTCATGACATCTGGTCTTCTCACTGTTGCCCAACCTACCCGGTTGCCTGTCCAGTCCTTGAGCCCTGACATCCAGCTTTTCCTCTGAGCACCTAAGGAGATTCCAGTAAATTCCACCTTTGATTAAGAGGGCAAGAATCAGTTTCTTCTGCTATTACCCAGAACTATGATTTGCACAGATGCATAGTCCTCTCCTCCCCTCCCCCTCGGACTCTCAGAGAATCACTATCATGTGGGGGACGCGAATTCCAGTACTTTCCTCCTACTATGATGGAGGTGAAGAGAGAAAGAAAAAGAAACTTTATTGCCATGTCCAAGGAGAATCACGGCAAGGTTGATACTGGCATATCCAGCTGGGTGAGACGATTGCTTTGATCCCCAGCATGTCCTCTGTGCCCCTGCTCTTGTGCATCTGTCCTGAATATTTCAGTAGGACCCTACAATGTGACAGAGAGATTTGAACCTATGGCTTTGTAGCCAGCCAGAACCAAATTTTGGTGTCAACCTTGATAGTTCTACATCCTTAACATCTCTGATTCTCATTTCCTTAAAATGTGCAGATGCTAGGTCAGTGGTAGAACACTTGCCTCCTATACATGAGCCCTGGACTTGACGTCTAGCACTAAAATAAAATAGTATATATTCTTTCTAACTTGAAAGGATGAGAGAGGGTGGAGGCACAACAGTGTGACCATAAATGGCAGCTACTGTCACCATCATCAACATCAAAGGCTCCTTCCTCTGATCTCTTCTACTCTAATCTTGCTGCACACTAATATTGGAGGAGTTCAAATTGTATCAGTTTTCTCCAAAACAGTATAATGCCAAAAGTTCACATTCTGGAGTGGAGCAGGTCTGCTTTGAAATTTGGACCTGCCAACTTCTAACACCATGAAAATTCAAACACCAGTGGAATTTTCAAATCAATGGCTATTACCAGCAGACATACATTTCAACCTATCTCTTTTTCTGTAAAAAAGAGCAAATTTAATCTCAAGATTTGTGAGAGTCAAATAAGACAGTATTTCCAGTACCTGGCACTGTGACTAATTCATAATACCTATTCAATCTCCATTTGTTCTTCCTTTCTTCTCTTTTGTTCTCCTCCCAATCCTTCAAAAAAGGCTATCCACTCTGCCAGTATTCAAGTTGCTAGTCAACGTGCGTGCTAGTCAGTCCCGTCTGCCACAACCAGGTGCCCTGGACTGTGTGACTTAGAAGCAACAGACATTTATTCCCCACCTTCTGGAGTCACCAGGCCCAAGGACAGGGGTCAGCATGTCGTTCCTGTTGAGGACTATATTCCGGGGTTGCGCTCTGCAGACTTCAGGCTGTATCTTCTGTGGAGAAAAGAGTGAGCTAGCTCTGAGGTCCGTTTTACTAAGACACGAATCTATTCATGAAGACTCCTCCTTCAAAACCAAATCACGTCCCAGCGGCCCTACCTACTACTACCTCAGAGGTCAGAATTTAACATATGAACTTTAGGAGACAGAAATATTCAAATCATAACAACTTGACTCTAACTTTAATCTCATCTCCAGTTTTTCTCCTAAAATTTCTTCCTTTCTTTCTCTACCATCTCCCAATCACTGTGCATTACTACCATCTGTGCCTCTGTCAGTATTGCTCTCCTCCCTGGCAGGCTCCCCCACCCTCTATACCCCCGCCCCAGACACTGGCTTCTTTACAAATGCCTCCAGTATCTCTCATACTTTCAATAACATGCAAGTTAATAATAATATATACTGCCAGGCATGGTGGCACACACCTGTAATCCCAATACTAGGGAGTCTAGACAGGAGAATCACAGGTTTAAGACTAGCCTCAGCAACTTAGAGAGATTCCCAGCAACCTAGTGAGACCCTGTTTCAAAACAAAAAATAAAAGGGCTGGGGGTGTAGCTCAGAGGTATAGTGCCTCTCAATATAATCCCTGGTACCACAAAAAATAACAATAATATATGCTATTGATTTAGTGCTAGAGGTCAAATCCAGGGTTCATGTATACAAGGCAAGTGCTCTACCACGGACCCATACTCCCAGCCCCTATACATTTTAAATGAATGATAATCAGAGATGTTAATGATGTGGAACTATTAAGGTTGACATGAAAATTTGAATCTGGGTGGCTCCACAGCCACACGATCGAATCTCTCAGTTATATTCTAGGGCACTACAGATATATTCGGGATTGATGCATGAGAGCAGGTACACAATGGGAGTGCTGGGGATCAAAGCAATCGTCCTACACAGTTAGCTATGCCAGGATCGACTCACCTTGCCATGATTCTCCTTGGGCATAGCAATAAAGATTTCTTTTTCTTTCTCTCTCCCTTCACTCCCATTACAATATGGAAGAAAGTACTGAAACCACCATCCCCCACCCCCAACATGACAGTGATTCTTTGAGAGTCTGAGGAGTGGGAGAAGACTGTACATCTATGCAAATCACAGTTCTGGGTTCTAGCAGAAGACATTGATTCTTGCCATATTAGTCAAAGATGGAATTTACTGGAATCCCCTTAGGAGTGCAGAGGAAAAGCCAGAGGCCAGTTCTTGAGGACAAAGGGTCTGCTTCTTCTGTGAGCTCTCTCTGTGTGGCTCTTACTCAGAGGCGTCTGGGAACATCTGCGCTCCACAGCATCGCTCAACCTCAAGGGTCTGACTTCCCACCCACTGGACACTGGGTATCTTGCAGGCAGACAGGCTCAGTATGATGCTCTCTCACATGTGGCCATAGAAGCTTAGGAGCCCTTCTGCGTACCCTGATGTCTCCACTCCTCATCTATCCCTCAACAAGAGACGGAAGAAAGTAATTCATTTTCTCTCTCCCTATTTACTTTGATAATTGAGTAAGACATTCTTTATTAGATAGGATATAACTGAAGAAAATGAAACTTTTTAAATTTGGCTACGTCTATTTATGAACCACAAAAATGAAATTCTCAGATCCAAATTATTAATCCTCATTCTTTCCTCTTTCTTTCTTTCTTTTTCTCATCCTCGTCCTTGTCCTCATCCTCCTCCTCCTCGTCCTCCTCGTCCTCGTCCTCCTCGTCCTCCTCGTCGTCCTCCTTGTTGTTGTTGTCGTCGTCGTCCTCCTTCTCCTCCTCCTCCTCCTCCTCCTCCTCCTCCTCCTCCTCCTCCTTCTTCCTCTGGTACTGGGGATTGAACCCGGGGCATTCTACCTCTGAGTTATACCCCCATCCCCATTTTAATTGTTTTTTTTTAAACAGTCTCACTAAGTTACTACACGCTAACCTCAAACCTGTGATCCTCCTGTCTCAGCCTCCCAAGTAGAGATTACAGGCATGCATCATCAAGACCTGCTTTAATCCTCATTCTTTTTATTATTTTCAGAACATAAAACATTTTATAAATGAGCCAGAGAAACTGGCTGTTTGGAGCATTTTTACAGACTGTGTATTGCCTCATTGTGGTTAGGAATCTGGCCAGCATATGGCAAATCCCAGATCTACCCCTTGCCAGCTGTGTGACCCATCAAAGAAGGAACTTCACGTGTTCTCTGGCAGGAGCCAGTCAGCACCATGTGGGATGGAAGGAGAGTGTGGTGTGAGTGAACTTCCTTTTTTATTGCAAAGCCTGTGCTTGAGCCAAGAATCTTGTTTTGTATTTAGGTGGAAAAGACTGGGTGAGAGGTTGCACATTAACCCTGTTAGCAGATTGGTGGCTCTTTTCTTAAACCATTTCTATCCACTGGATAAACCTGGGCCATCTGGGCTGATCTGACAAGTGGCCCCTTGGAGGGGGAGGTTCACTCACAGCAGCCTCTGAGGACAAGTCATCTGTGACAGTAGGACCCCACTTTAACCATTCTGCAGGATGCAGAAAAGCTCCCACCAAAATGATTGCACACTATCAACTTAGCCTGCCACATCCTTCAGAAGTGAACAAAAGACACATGACCCCAAGATCAGAGACAAAGCAGTTTGTTACTCTCAGTAAAGGCCACTGCAGGATTATTGCCACAATCCCACTGGTCCCAGATGCCACTGGGTGATGCGGAGGTCCAGGTGGTGGCTGCACTGAAGCAGGGAGCAGGAAGGAGGAAAGCTTGGGCCTTGGTAGGCAGTGCATGTACATCCTTCATCCAGAGGGAAGAGGATCCAGCAAGGCTGCACACTGCTCTCCACTGCAGACCCTGGCTCTTCAGAATTGGGAGCTGCATCAACAGTCCTGAGAGGTGGCCCAGGTGGCCTAGTGGGGCACTGCACTTTGCTCCACTCAGCAGGCTGGTGGCTTCTCCCAGGCCACCCACCTGACAAAGCTCTTCCACCCCCATCACATGCCACACCTGACCCCTGCCCAAAACATTCACTGGTAAACACAGTGGAAGTCTTTATTTCAGAGATTTTTCCATTATTGAAAAGGAACAAAAGAAATGGTTATTTAATGACTATAAAACTATAAGAAATGGAAAGCAAAATGACCCAATTTGAAGATATTTACTTCAGTGTTGATTTATCACAGAGCAACTAAATTTCTTCTTAATGCTGCAAGAGAACACAATTATGGAGAAATTAATTGTTTAGTGACAATTATCATCCATAGAGCATGAATTTGTTGCCAGAAAAATCTAAATATCCAAGAATTGATGATTTGTAAGCGCCAAACTGAGAATCCTGCTTTTGTAAGATGCAATCAAGGTCTGGACTGTGGTGAAGCACTGTGCCTGGAAATGGCCTACAAATGATAAGCAATCGTTTCAGCCACATTGTTATTTTCAAATAATTATAGTTGAATTCTTGGTTTAAATTCGTTTCAGCTGCATACATTTGGGAACACTTCTCATAACTAAAAAATAAATATAACACAACTAGATACTAGGTCACTAATAGATTTTTGAATATTGTGGTTTAATAGAGGTGACATTTATAGCTTGAAATAAAATTTTAATATAGGCAGAGGTGTGACATTAAGATTTTATACTTCGATAGTAATCTAAAGTACGTGATACTGGTTACAAGAACAGATAAAGGTGTGTCTTTGGCTACATACCACTGCACAGCAAAAGTGAAATTCCTTCCCTAGAGGTATTGCAGAAATCCCCCTGACTCTATTGGAGAAAACAGGACAGTAACTTTTGTACATTAGTAAAGGGAATGAAAGAACACCACCTGACAAGTGAGTACTTAGCACGTGCAAGACCTGTTCTAAGACTTCTGTGTCTGTGGTAAGTAGACGTCTATATCATATTCTCTGAAAACTATCAATATGTAACTGTACATGGCAAAAAAACTTTATGGATGTGATTAATGTGGTGACTTGCTTAACTTTGGAAGGTAGCCAAGAGGGGCTTCAGGGAGCCCTGGGAATGAGTGTTCTGACCACAGACCCCAGTGAGCTCCACCTGCCATGTTGCAACCCCAAGGACATGTCCCAGTTGCAAGCCCAGCTGCATTACAATCAAAATAACAGAGTCTGACATGTCCTTGAAGGCCCCATCAGGACCCGGGAGATGACCAAGCACGCTGAATCATCTATTGACTACCAGACTGATGTCATCCTCACATACCTCCTCCTACCCACTTCTCACCAAAGTCTTCTATAAAAGAGGAGCCATGAACCCCCAAAGGCATCTCTCAGCCCAGAGATGACCAGCATTCTCCCTCGAATGTGCAATTCTTGCTTTCCTAAATAAACCTGTCTATAACTCTACTCTTTGTCTTGGAAATCCTTGTCCAACCCATATTCCCTGTCATAACAAGAATCTTCATGTAGGGATATTATCCTGGGTTATCCAGGGGGCTCAATGTAATCAAAGAGGTCCTTATGAGGAAAAGACAGGTTTGGACACAAGAAAGATGGTAGAATGTGGAGAACGCGACTGCCAGAAACAGGTTAACATTTGCCTTGGAAAGATCTAAGGGTCATGGAAAGCCATGATTAGACTGATGGACTCCTGAAAGCAGCCTGTTCCTCCAAGGTAAACGTTCCTGTGTCTCTTGCCAGTGCCTATTCCCAAATATCCCACTTGTCAAACATTGTCTCGAGGATCTTCTGCACATCCTCAGTGGTTTTATTGCTAACCTCTATCTCAAAGACTTTCTGCAATTGTTCCACGGCCAGCCCAGGTAGACTTTAACCCCTAGCCCTTTGCCTGCATGTTTACCAGTTAAATATTACTCCCCTGATTGCACTTGTGTAGCAGTGTCCATACCTCAACCTCTCCCCTTGAGAATGAATAAAATCTGTGGACCAGTGTCTAGCGAGGACTTTGCCTAAGAGTGAGGTCCCCTGGCCTGCCCCTTTCAACCTGCTCTGTGTCTGTGTCATTCTTTTCCTCTCAGGTGCACCGAGGGATGGTAACTAATAGAACAGGACTTTCCAGTGCTTGTTTCCCTGCAGAAGCATAAATTTGACCAGCTCTCCATGCAATGACAATGCCTTTGCAGGACTGGAGAACAGAATGGTGGTTACCAGGGGCTGGCAGGGAATGGAAAAGGTATTAGTTGAAAGATACAAATTTCCAGGAATAAATTCAAGAGATCTGTTGTGCAATATGTTGACTATAGTTAATAGCAATGCATGTAATCATAAAAATCACTACAGGTGATGCACACCGGTAATCCCAGTACTTTGGAGGCTGAGGCCAGAGGATTGCAGGTTCAAAGCCAGCCTCAGCAACTTAGTAAGCCCATGTTTCAAAGTAAAAAACAAAATAGGGCTGGGGGTATGGCCAGAGGTAGAATGCCTCTGGGTTCAATCCCTATACCCAAAGGAAAAAAATAATCACTAATAACATATGATCAGTATGTGAGGAAATGCATATTTAAGCAGCTGAATTTCACCATTCCACAATTTTTATATATTTCAAAACATGCTATACACAATAAACATACAGAATTTTTATTTGCATGTTAAAAACTAATGAATTAATTTGTGAAAAAAATAAATCTAGGAGAGTCAGAGGGGATATGATGACAGAAGCAGAGGTTGGGTGATGCTCTTTAGGGGGGAAGAGTCCCTTTAAGAAGTGCAGCAGCCTGGGAGGCTGGGACGGCAAAGAATGGATTCTGTCCTCCCTCCACCTCCAGAGCATGCACTGTCCTACTGGGACTTCTGACATTAGCCCAGTGAAACTGCTTTTGAATTTCTGACCTCCAGAATTGTAAGATTATAAGTGTGTGCTAATTGTTGGTAACAGCAGCAATAATAAACTAATTAAATATGCATCATGTTATGTCATATCCAGGACACCATCACCAGGTCTGTACCAAACCTCTTACTATCTCCTCATCTCATTGGAGTGGCCTTCATCAATCCTTTACTATCATACATCCCACACTCAGTTCATCAGCCCATCCTTTCTGTATTAGCATCAGAATTTGATCATTTTCTACTACATACACCACAGGTCTGTGAACCAAGCAATACGGTGTCCAGCATGTAATCCAATAGTGATCCCTTTCTGACTCACCTCAGTGCTCTCACACAGATCCCCTGCTGTCCACTGTCCACAGAACAGAGGGACGCCTTGAAGACTACCAGGCCCTGCCCCTCCTTCAGCAACCACCTCTCACTCAGAGTGAACCAAAGTCCCCCTCCCGCCCTACGCCACACTGACTTGCCTGTCTTTGCATCTCAGCCTTTGTCTTCTTCAATCCTCCTGTCCTTTTCTCTGCCCAGGGCACTAGTCTCACTTGGTTCTGGAACCAACCAGAAGTTTCCAACCTTAGTGCTTGTATTGGGCTAAATGGTATACAGCTGCAAAATCATATGTCAAAGTCCTAACTCTCAGCACCTCAGAATGTGACTGCATTTGGAGACAGGGTCTTTAAGGAGGTAGGAATTAAAATGAGACCATTAGAGTTGGCTTGCATCCATTATAACGTGTAATTATGAGAGGAAATTTTGTAACGGGGGGTCTACTTTAGAGCTCCCCAACTCTGACAGCTCTCTTTCAAAGCTGACATTTTCCCTCCTCCTCTCTGTCTTTCCCCGTTCCTTCTCTTCCCTGTTAACAAATAACAGGCTTTTATCAGTTTACTGACAGAAGGAATGAATAACTGGAGCCCACGAGTCTGAAAAAGAATCAACTCAAAGACAACACAGACATGAATTGGATTTCTGCTAAGTACACCAGTGTGACCCTGAAGAGCTACCTCTTAAAAGGGACATTCTTTCCTCTGTTCGGGGAGAGTCACATGTTACTGTTGTTGGTGGTGAGATTTTTGTTGTTGTTGTTGTTGTGTTTGTTTGTCTTGAGTATAAGTTCACTGATTGCTCTGATTGGCTAACAAATCAATAAAACTTCTTTTTCCTTCTCCCTAATTTGGCAAATTGGGGCAAGTACCAAATTTCCAGTTACAGTTAGAACACAGGCACTTACAGAGAGAAAACATGTGAAGACAAGGGAGAGGATGGCAGCCCCAAGCCCAGGAGAGAGGCCTCAGAGGAAGCAGCCCTGTCAACATTATGAGCTTGGAATTCCAGCCTCTGTGACTGTGGGAAAACAAATCCCTATTGTCCAAGTCACACAGACAGTGGTATGTTATTCCAGCAGCCCTAGAAAACTAATACAGTGCCTTCGTTCCCTCCGTCGTGTCTGTCAGGTTTTTATGGTTACATGTAGAATGTGCCCTGAAGAACTCATGTATTAAAGTTGATGTAGTTGGGTCATGAGGGTTGTAACCTCAGCAGTAGATAAATCCATTATAATGAATGTACTGGGTGGTAACCTAGGCAGGTGAAGTATGGCTGGAGAAGGTGGGTCCCTGGGTGTGTGGTCTTGGGACTTTGCTTGTATCCTTGAATTCCCTCACTTGCTCTCTTCCTTCCAGCCTCCATGATGTAAGACCAGAGCCCTTGCTCTTCCCCGCTCTCTGCTTCCCTCCGCCATGCCCTGAGCTCCACACACCCAGCTTGACATGGACTAAACTCTGGAATCTCCAAAAACTGTGAGCAAATAAATCTTCCTTCCTCTACGTTATGTGGTCAGTTGTCTTGAATTATGGCAGCAAGAATGTTGACTGAGACACAGGTCATTGCTCAAAAATCACCTACTCAGTGTGGCCACTCCTGAACACACTCAGTCTCTCCACTCTGGATTCCCAAGCTTGCTTTCCTTGTTCGTGTTTGCACTGGACTTCCATACTGACACAGATACCCCTTGAGGCCAGCTGTAGAATGGAGATGGCGGTCCCCCATCACTTGAACAACTTCAGTGACACCTGTGACTGGTCTATCACTTTCCAGGAGCTGACTTTTGTCCTCGTGAGTCACATAAATTATATCCCCAAACCTCCAACCCTAATCTGTTCACACCACTTTCCAGAGGAGGAGAGCAAGGGTCATGGTGGTTCACAAGCTTGCCCAAGGCAATGTGGTTAGGAAGGGCCAGAGCCCACTTCATACCCACTCTCTCCAGACTTCTTTGTCTGCTCTAACAAGGCAGCAGCAACATCACCCAGTCCTGCATTTTGTTAAGGTGAGAACATTTTGAGTTAAAGGATTAAGAGTAATATCATTGCTTCCAGTTGGGGAAAGTCAGTTGTCAGAATGATGAATTAACAGATATCACTTTAGAAAAAGTGACTTAGGAATGTAAACTAATTGAAACCCATGGGTTTGCTCTTCCACTTTGTAACATAATATTGATAAGGCAATGTGTTCACTACCACTGATAGTAAATCTCTTTATTTTTATACCACCCACGTCCATATCCCCTGTGACTATCCACAGGGAATAGTAAGCCCCTCAAGGTAGAGACCATCTCATTCAACCAGCCTGGTTCCTGGACAATGGCCATTTCATGGTTCTATGTCTTCACGCTCCTTGGTCCAACTCCAGTCCCTTCACAACCTGCTCCTTAGTTCTTTTTCTGTTTCTTTTTGTTTCCTTGTTGCTGCTGCTATTCTTGTTGTTTAATTTTGGGTCTCCCTAAGTTGCCCAGGCTGGCCTGGAACTTGCCATCCTCCTGCCTCTGTCTGCCTAGTAACTGTGTAACAGGTGGGAACCACCATATGCGGCTCCCTTGTTCTTCTTCCAGGCCCAGCTCTCAGCTCAATAAGGACACCCTGAGATTGCAGAAAGTTACTCGGCCAGGCTGTTCCCATCCTGTGGCTCCAGGTCCCTCCCTTCAAAACAGAGCAGCCACACAGCTTTATCATGGAGCTCTTTCCTACCCAGAATCACCGTTCCCATCTGCCAATCCATCATCACCTTCCAGGTCTCCTCTGTTACTGCATTATCCATTAAACAATGCTCTTTGTTATACACGGCCATGCTCTTCCTTTCAGACTTAATGGTAGGTCACTCATAGGCAGGGGTCACATATCCCTGATAGCACTAGCAGAGTGTTTGATGTGTTTGATGCATTAGCTAAAATCTTGTAATTACTTCTTGAATTGACACAACTTCCTCAAAGAGGGGGCATATTTTCTGTTAGTACTTTAATCGATACTTATGTAATACCAGGCCATCACTGTAAATAATATTACTAGATGCATAACACAAAAGAACCATCTTGAGACCAGAGCACGCCACATTCTATGTAAACTTATGATGACTTATTGTATCTCTAGCTTCAGGTTTCTATCTGTAAAGTGGGGATCTCTGTCCCTTCAGGCCACAGGTGTCTGTGGGACACACAGGCAGTTAAGTAATGTGCTTTGCGATTTGTCTAAAGAGGTGTGAAGGCCTCACACACAGGAGTCACTGGACGGGAGCCCACTCTACAGTGGCCGAGGACTGGGCACAGTGGATGCCTTCAAGCACTATTTAGAGAAAAGATGCAGGGCGCTGTGCATAGCCCAAAGTCCACGCTCAAACACCAAATGGCCATCAAAGGTCTCCATCAAACATGAAAGACAAAATCCTGTGTTGT